>VZTO01005995.1:12410-138811 GCA_013400615.1 Syrrhaptes paradoxus | reverse complement strand
ACAAAGGATCAATTGCAGTTAAATTCTTCATAAAGGTATAGATGGGTATCCCTGCATATATGCACTGTTATGAGATCTAATTTTAATGGAAAATTTATTTGAAATAGAAATAAACTAGTAGGAAAATTCTCCAGATTGAAGTATGGCATATGGCATTCAGATGACAGCATGTATAGATACTGCTTTTTGAGCTTTGTGACAGTGTCTGTAATGTCTGCTGATCATGTTAAAATAAGCATGTCGATAGGTATCTGCATGGGAAATCTCAGTGGCTGGAGAGTTCATTCAGTCTGAAGCTTAGTTTGTGATTAGATAGGAAAGTGATTCACCTTTATCCACCTGCAAGAAACATGTGATTTCATCTCTTTCAGGGGCAAGGGAAACAGACTATCCTGCAGGAGAAGAAGGGTCTCAAGAAGCAGATTCCAGTCAAGTGGACAAATCGTCTCTGTGTGGAAGCATGACAAGCAACAGCTCTGCAGAAACCGATAGCTTGCTGGGAGGAATAACGGTGGTTGGCTGTACTGCAGAGGGTATCACCGGGGCACCTGTAGCTCATGATGCCAATGGGGGGTCACCAATGCCAGATAAACAGTCAGGTATGAAGATCTTACAAGTGTGTCAGGGATGGCCAAACACCAGTAGGTGTAACGGGAAGATGAAAGGTGTGTTTAATGTAGTAACTTGTCTGTAAGCGGTGATAACATAAAACAAGTACTCAGTGGGAAATGGCCTGTAAGTCTGACGTACTTGCACTGTGTAATTGTAGCTGAAAACTGTGGAGGTGACACTAAATGGGTATAGACAACTTCTCCTTTCAAGTGCTTCTGAGAGATCTCTGTCTTGTGTGTGGTCTGAAGAGAGCTTTTAAGTTATTCGGTATCTGAAATGCAGATCTTGCTGAGAAGTGATGAGAGAATGTGGATATATGCCTTAGATCCTNATTTTTTTTTTTTAGATTAAATATAAAAATCTGGGTTGTGTCTGGTGATTACAGCTATTCACTGAAGTTCTAAGTATCAAGTTCTGGCTGTTTTTCTCTCACAGTTGTTAAAAGTTTTTCAAATTTTCTGTTCCATAGATATTGCAACTGAAAGTAATTCAGTAGATGAGAACATTCCAACAGCAGAGGAAGCAACAGAAGCGACAGAAGTCAATGCAGGGCCAGGAGAAGACACAGCTGATATTGCACAAACTGGAGTCTACACGGAGCATGTCTTTACGGATCCTCTGGGAGTGCAGAATACAACAGAGGCATCTCCAGTGTACCAGCCTAGGTACGTACTCTCAATCCTCATACCTCTTAAAATGTATTTAAAAAGAAAAATATCATGTTTGTAGGAACACAACATGGATGAAACGACTATTTTTTTCCTCTTTAAGTATGTTGAGGTTTCTATAAGTAGTCTTGGTACAAGACACTCTCCAGTATGCTTGCATGAGAGGGTCTGTCTCTGTACAGAGTCTTTTGTCTGTGAACTCACATTCCTTGAGTTCAGACACCTCCAGAACGGAGTAGTGAATGTCTACCCGTTTGTCACTAAATTCTCTCTCAGACTTAATGTGAATGGTACTCATCTAGAGATGTCCATTTAAATTCCCTGTTTTGATGTCAAAATAAGTAAGAATTACACTCCTGGTTGTTCAAATGTATGTTTCTTTTCTCAGAATAGTCAGTCTGTGAACAGTTACAGGAGTGGAGAAGCTTTAAGTAATCAGGGTTGCAAACCTTCAGGAGTCTTCACTCTCCACATAGAGGCACAAAATTATACAGATTTTTTTATAAGTTTCTCTTAACGTGTGCTTCTGTTGCAACTCTTTTCTGCCATTCCCTAGAGCTATCAGCAATACTGAGAGGCTTAAATGGAACCTAAATTTCCTTCTATAAGTAAATGTCCACTTGAAGAAATTAATTGTAACTGAGATTTTCATCTGTATAGTTGTACTTTTATGAACAGTTCCTGTTTCTTAAACACCGACTGTACTTCAAAAGCCAGTATAGAAACTAGCAGTGATGAAGTAAATACCTAGGTTATAATCTGAGTAATCTATCCACTTTATTCAATGGATTTTAACTTGGTTTTTTTTAGTACTGAGTCAGAGTTATATAAAGATGTTGCAGTTTTGCCAAATGAACAAGATCTAGTGAGAGAAGAAGCACAGAAAATGAGTAGCCTTTTACCGACAATGTGGCTTGGAGCGCAGAATGGATGGTAAGAAAATGCTAATCTTGTTAAATTTCCTTGGAAAAATGATTTTAAACTTGCTTCTTGTGCCTACAGGCTGATGACTATCTCGAGTCAAGATTAGGTGCAAGAAGCCCTCAAGAGAGCCTAAACTTTGTACTTTTAGGCATTGAAACTTTGCTACATTTAGGCATTACAGAATTCAAAGAAAGTGGTGTAGGTGATTAGCAAGCTCTTGTTGGCAAATAACACTTATCTGTGGAAAAGTTGTTTTTTTTTTTTTTTTGTAGTGAAAGAAATTGTTATGGTCTGACAATTCCATAATTTACATTATTTTATTATGCTAGAAAAATATATTGCCCTTTTTACTGCAGATGTATCTGCAAAGGAGTTGGTAATGTTAGGGATCTGAAAAACAATTCTGCCTGCTCAGGTAGTTTATTCTTTCAGTCTGTACGTACCTTTCAGTGAAAGATTTCCCTTTAATTATGGGTTTCAGTTATAGGGTGTTTGCCTGTTTGTTCCTGTCTGGTAGACCTTTTTTAGTGCTTTTAATCCCTCCTGATTTGTCTTTGCAGCCTGTATGTTCATTCGTCAGTGGCCCACTGGAGGAAATGTGTTCATGCCATTAAACTTAAAGATTCTATTCTCAGTATTGTGTAAGTCCTGAAAGAATGTCACATAAATCATAATGAACTTTTGTTAAAATACTTGCAAAGTAGCTTTATATTTCCTCCTAAGATATTGGGAATGTCAGTTGCCATAATGCATGCATATTTTTTGAGGGGCAGTGGAAGACGTTTGGGGAGTAAGGAAAAGAAAAGGAATCTTGGATCTGTTGGAATTACTGTAGCTCAAATCGTGAGCTGTATTGTCTACTTGGTATTCCTGGTAGCTGTGTACTCAAACGAGTTACAGGTTGTTATCCTTGATGTTTTCTTCAGGCACTGTAGCTAGATGTATTTTAAGCTGGATTTTGATGCCTTGTTATTGTCCCTTCTCTTGCGCTGTATTGTAGAAATCAAAGCACTAGGGCTAACATGAATATAAAAAGTATGCTGAAATACAAAATGTTTATACCTTACTTTTAAGCTTGCAGCTTGAGAAATGCAGCCTAACAGTGTATATTATTGTCCCTCATTTTTTTTTCCCCAGACATGTGAAAGGAATAGTATTAGTTGCACTAGCTGATGGAACACTAGCAATATTTCACCGAGGAGTTGGTAAGCATTCTATCAGATCTTGAAATCAATGAAGCTGTAACAGTATTTACGAAAGTAATGTGCCGTTTATAAAGAGTGTTTTGAAAATGTATTCCCCAGGGGCCTTTTTACCGGTTGTCTTGAGAAATATTTACAGTATTTCAGGTGCAGTTTCAGCTAACACTTTTGCACTGTCCTGGTGCATTCCTGGAACTTTTTTCTTGCTCTGAGAAGGGATATGTCTGAGCTAAATAGTGAAAAGCCAGTTGATAAAGTCCACTTCGATCATCGTCTCTTTTGTTTTTTCATCATGCCCAATGGTCTTCTTTTGTTGTTGTTAGTAGTTGTCTGTGGCCAAGTCCTTCAATGAGAATTTTGTAAGCATCCCTTTAGAGTATCTGCCCAAACCATTCCTGGACGAGCTTTGTTCTTCAGCCTCCGTAATAAGGACCTGGAGGGGAAGCTCTTACTATGAGTCACTGGAACTTACCTGTTGGCTTGTTTCCACAGACTCCCTATCCCTTTGTTCTTCTCCCTCTGGAGTTTAAATCCCTGTGCTCAGCATTTGAAGAATTAAAGAGGTTGCGCAGCACTAATGCAAATATTGGGAAGGATACATCTGGGGTGAAGTTATGTTTTTAGTGGTTTGGTTTTTTTAAAAAAAAAGTCAAACTTGAGTGGCGTACAGTCCTTAAGGATCCTGAATAAATGTCAGTGATGATCTGTGGCTTAGCTCAGTACAGAAGAATTTTACTTACTGTTGAATGACCAAATTTAGTATGCTTTTAGTAGATTTTGGGTGTCATGCTTAGTATCTTGCAGCATTTAAAAAAAAAACAAAACTCTTGATGCAATGGCCAACATTTCTATGTTCAGTCAACCAGCAAGTGCCCAGCGCTGCGTGGGCTGTTGCTTGTAACGTATCCTGATGCCTATCCAAGTAAAGCACTTAGCACTAGGTAACTTGCTGTTTTTAAAGATGTTTTGATGTGTTTGAATATGAGTCACTGTACACCCTTATTATATAAAAACAAAGTAGCCTTTGGGATGTTGGTAGTTCGTATAACTAGTTGCTGGTTTTCAGTGAGGAGCCTAACAATAAAATTGTATTGACTTACCCAGATTATTACAGTGCCTTTAAAGAATTAGACTAAGATATTTGCCTGCATTTTTGAATAATTTTTAAGCATATAGGAACCTTTGTTTTGTTTGTTTTTTCTTTTTCTTCTGTTTTTAAAGATGGTCAGTGGGATTTGACAAACTATCACCTCTTAGACCTGGGCCGGCCGCATCATTCGATAAGATGTATGACAGTGGTACACGACAAAGTCTGGTGTGGCTACAGGAACAAAATCTATGTTGTTCAACCAAAGGCCATGAAAATAGAGGCAAGTTAAAATGGTGTTTAAAATAATTGAATGTTATGTTTTAATGCCATCTCATGCTGCAGCTCAAACTCCAGGGTAGCTCCAGAGAGCAGTTGTTTGTTCATCAGAACAGGAACAAGCAGCCAAACAGATTTGTCTTGGGAAATACTATTACATTTTAAGATGTTTTCATTGTTTTGTGGAAGATTTTAAGCCATGATGCGACAGTTCTCATTTATTGAAACCAATTTCGGGGGAGTTTAGTTCTCCACTTCTAGCTGACCAGGAACTGGAAAGCGTTTGTGTGCAGAGCTTATAAGGCTTGTTCTCTGCCTCCACCCGCTTGTAACCTTCTCCGTAATCTGTCTTTGCATACTTGAGAGGTTTGTAAGCGTTGATCTTGAATGTCCTCTCCCTCCAGTGATAGAATAGTTTGTTTATATAAGGTGTGTGTGCTGGTGTTTCCACGGTGTTTTGTGTGTACCTAACATCTCTCAGGTACAGGAAGCAGCTGAGGTTTCTGAAAGCCATTAGCATTATTAATACTTCAGCTTCTGCTAATTGGCCTGAGACATGAGCCAGACCTTTTGAGGGTGGCTGCTCAGCTCTTCTGGAAATATCAAGCACCCAGTTAATAATCTCTTGCTATGAAGAAGACTGTATATATGGAAAAAATGCAAATGAAGGAATACAACAGTGAAATTAATTGTTTTACTGGTGGGTAGTGTGTGTTTTGCCTGGGTGGGTTTGTATGCTAGAGCAAGGCTTGACAGAACTAGGAAGAAAAACACTTTTTGGGTTTCTGGGACTGGAGGACCTCATACCGAAAAGGCTGCGCATTGAAATTGAGACGGAAGCCAGAGGAGGCTGGGATATGATATGTAAATGTAGAAACGGTAGGAAACTATGGCTTTGAGATCACACTCTAGGGAAGGGAATCGATGTTTTTACTACTACTTTACCAGCATCATGTGGTAACTCTAACTAAAACAAACACTGTGTCTGCTAGTGATCTTGCAAATCGGAGGACAGTAGATGACTTAAAATTGCAAGTATTGAAAATGCAAGAGGAACAGAAAAATCTGTCTTACTCTTTCCTTTGTTTCATTTTCTAATTTAAAATCCAATCTTTTGTAGAAGTCATTTGATGCACACCCGAGAAGAGAAAGCCAAGTGAGACAGCTGGCGTGGGTGGGTGATGGGGTATGGGTGTCTATTCGCCTGGACTCCACCCTGCGTCTCTACCATGCGCACACGTATCAGCATCTACAAGATGTGGACATTGAACCTTATGTAAGCAAAATGTTAGGTAAGTTGATAAGAAAAATGTTTCTGTTCTTAGATGTCTTGCTGTCTGGAGCTTTCTTTTCCTGTTATGGATCAGACAGTTCTCATTGCAGACTAGGGGGAAGGATGGCGGGTGGAAAGCTAGTCAAATTTTGACTGTTTGTGAAAACTTGAATCTGGAAGTGGAAGTCTAAGTCAGTCTGTAAAGCATGATGAGGATGATAGGTCTTCTGAGACAGTCTGTTGATCTTACCTGATGTCTAAAGTGTCTCCAAAAACTCAGAACTAATGAGGAAATTGGTGGTTGGGTTGGATTAACTAAAATCTTTCTCTTTTTTTATTCTACTGATGCCTTAAATCTCAGAGTGGAAAGAATCCATTACTTGCTTGGAAAATTTGCCTCTCTTTTGAGAAAATACAAATGCAAAATAGCAAATTTTTATTCCTATTGAAGCTAGTAAGCTTTCTGGTTTTTTTTCATTAATGTTTATATAAGAGCAGTTTGACCACCTGCCTAACACAACAAATACATAATTGGGCCATGGGAAATCCTTCTCAAGTAACTACTGTGCCATTGCGCTTAGCTGGTCAGCCTTCTGCTCCCTTCATAGTGCTAATGGATGAGAAATTAATTTTAATAGGTGAGAAACCATTACCTTACATCTGTAAGCTGACCATTTTTATTTTTCTTTGAAAATCTACCCTGGTGCTGTAAGCCCCAAAGGATTTTATTGTGCAGCATTATGGAGCTGTTACACCTTTAGTGCTTTCTCACAGCTCATGTTAGTCTCTTTCTGTATAGATTGACAACTTAATTAGCAGTGTTTTAGCCTTTTAGGTTATCTTTACAACTTAAATGTGCTCCTCTGTCTTGTTTCTATTTGAAGTGGGAGGGAATTACTTGTCCGCATGATTTGGGAGTTGGAGTTAAGATTCTCTGTTATGGAACTAAAATTATTCTTGCTCATAATTTTTGATGAAAAGCATCTTTTGTTTTTAGGTACTGGTAAACTGGGATTCTCATTTGTGAGAATCACAGCTCTTATGGTGTCTTGTAATCGTTTATGGGTAGGAACAGGAAATGGTGTCATCATCTCCATTCCATTAACAGAAAGTAAGTAAAATATAAATGAATAGCATTTTGCAATATGCTGTAGACACAAAAAGAGAATATTAAACGCCATTCAGATGCTTGCTAATGGGTGGAAAGCTTTACTGCCAGGTCTGAATCTTTCAGGTTTGTAATAAATGGGGCCTGTGTGATGTTTAGCACCCAACCTGTGTATGTGGTTACAGTTACTCTGAGCAAAACCAGCCTGTCTCCAAAATCTCCTGTACTTCAGTTTGAGCAGAGTTGCTATGGCTTGAATGAAAGAGATGCTTCGAAGCCTTAGATGTGTTATAAGCATTAGCAGCATTTATAGAAGTTTATTACTTGTAAGGTTTTTAACCAATGTTATTTTTTATTCCCATATGATGACCAACGTAGATTTTTGTTTTATTTGAGTAAGTTGGTATTGTTGCTAATACAATTCGATTGGCTTTAGTTTTTGAGAATTCATTACAAAGTGGGTATAAAGGACTGGGAGACCAGTAGTACAAACTGCTTTAAAGGATGTGTTCAAAGTTATAGGAGTTTGTAAACACATTCTACAAATAGGGCACTAAGTTCTAGGTAAAATTCCAATAATGCAGATCCAGCTATCTGCTTAATAACAGACCCCAAACTCGTTGTAGGCTTGAAAATACCTGGGGGTAGGAGGGGAAGCATTCAGACATGGGCAGTTGAACCTTGGGAGAAGCAAACGGTCCAGTTCAAGGGCAAGACAAGCTTTAAATAGGTAAAGCCTGGGAAAGATCTGTGTGTAAATTGATTGGACTTAAAGCAACAAAGAAAAAAACCCACTACTTGTGCCTTAGGTTAATGTTATGACACACAGAAGTTTCTGAAAATAAAATACAGACCTTCGATAGTCCTAATTGTACTGGTTTTATATAGAAAGTAGTACAGTCTGACAGGAAATTTTAGGGTAATTTAATAGTAAGAACTGTTCATGTTCTATCTGCTTTGTTGGACAGCACATACATGCATTGTTTCTCATACTGTTCCATTGCTTTCTGCATCCATTCAGTAAGTGTCTTTTTTTGCATTGCATGAGTGTACTAAGGAAGGACAGACTTCCTATCATGAATCTGAAATAGTTTAAATCATGCTTTCAAAAATTATAGCTCTTCATTTGTATCAAGCTGAATGTTTCCAGAGGAGTTTGTTTTTATAGTGAACGTGAAGAAGTCCCTGTTAAAGCTGTTCAGTTTAACTTCAGTTTTGTTCGTTGCTTGTGGATCAGAACAACCGTCTCTGGGTAGCCTTACAGTGGGTTTGAGAACCCTTGTTACAAATATTCATGGTTTTCAAAGACAGTTGCATCCTTGCACAAGTAACTGTGTATCTCAGTTCCCTGGTCTCAATAGCAGTGATGTTTCAAAAGGGCACTTGAAAACACGAGTTGTTATATATTATTTTGGGAGCCTCCTGCTAAGGAAAGAGAGAAAGGGGAAACGTTACTAATCAATAATAAACTTTATAGCGATAAAGCACGTGAAAGTGGCAGTGCTTTCATTGTCCATTTTGTACTGAAACTTTTATAACAAAATGCTGTTCTGTGTGACTTTTTGTTGAATCTTCTGTAATTAGATATTTACTGTTTTTAGGAGCTAAAATTTTAAGCTCTACCTTATCAAAAACCAAAATACAAGAGTGGTGGGTTCTCATTAATCCTTCTCCTCTACTGTCGTACCTATCCATTTCCCCTTTCCTCCTTTCTCACTTTAGCTGTAATCCTCCACCAGGGACGTTTACTGGGGCTGAGGGGTAAGTGCAGATCCTGAACAAAAAAAAAATTAAAAAAAATCTATTTTCAGGCTTCTAATAGCCACTTTGAGGCTGTTTCCCACTCCTTATAGATTTACCCTTTGTATGTTCCTAAATGTTTCTCCACTTGCAGTTACTGCATTGCAGCAGTTTTACGTTTGCTAAATGGCCACCAATCTGCTCAGCAGTTTAGTGTATCATCCTGTGTTGCAGCTGAACTTTCATACAGACTTTGTTTTTCTTCCAGCCAATGTGATACCATATCTTATAACTTTGTCATTAATCCACATCATTTACTGTCTTGTTACAAATCACTGTTTCTTCCACTACTTCAATAGTCTTTGGAATGGAGATGGCTTGTATGTCTAGCATGAGTACTTCTTTGTTTTAATGGATTTTAAAACTTCTGAGTAAAAACTAGATGTAGAATTATAATAGGGTAGCTCCTTCATGCCCACACGTGGCTATTTTTAGAGCATTTTTGCTGGCAAGGGGATACCCTATGATTAGTTGGAATGGAACTGTCTTTACCTATATGTTTAAGTACATTGAATTTGCTCATACTGAAACATTTTAGAGGCACTTATTTTCTGTCTTGCATTGGAATGAATTACATTTACAGGAACCTATTTCTCTATGTTAATTACAAAAAATATCCTCAATGACTACCTCTGGTATGGTTGTCTATACAATAGATGGCAAGTGTTAGGTGAAGTANTAGCAGTGATGTTTCAAAAGGGCACTTGAAAACACGAGTTGTTATATATTATTTTGGGAGCCTCCTGCTAAGGAAAGAGAGAAAGGGGAAACGTTACTAATCAATAATAAACTTTATAGCGATAAAGCACGTGAAAGTGGCAGTGCTTTCATTGTCCATTTTGTACTGAAACTTTTATAACAAAATGCTGTTCTGTGTGACTTTTTGTTGAATCTTCTGTAATTAGATATTTACTGTTTTTAGGAGCTAAAATTTTAAGCTCTACCTTATCAAAAACCAAAATACAAGAGTGGTGGGTTCTCATTAATCCTTCTCCTCTACTGTCGTACCTATCCATTTCCCCTTTCCTCCTTTCTCACTTTAGCTGTAATCCTCCACCAGGGACGTTTACTGGGGCTGAGGGGTAAGTGCAGATCCTGAACAAAAAAAAAATTAAAAAAAATCTATTTTCAGGCTTCTAATAGCCACTTTGAGGCTGTTTCCCACTCCTTATAGATTTACCCTTTGTATGTTCCTAAATGTTTCTCCACTTGCAGTTACTGCATTGCAGCAGTTTTACGTTTGCTAAATGGCCACCAATCTGCTCAGCAGTTTAGTGTATCATCCTGTGTTGCAGCTGAACTTTCATACAGACTTTGTTTTTCTTCCAGCCAATGTGATACCATATCTTATAACTTTGTCATTAATCCACATCATTTACTGTCTTGTTACAAATCACTGTTTCTTCCACTACTTCAATAGTCTTTGGAATGGAGATGGCTTGTATGTCTAGCATGAGTACTTCTTTGTTTTAATGGATTTTAAAACTTCTGAGTAAAAACTAGATGTAGAATTATAATAGGGTAGCTCCTTCATGCCCACACGTGGCTATTTTTAGAGCATTTTTGCTGGCAAGGGG
Organism: Syrrhaptes paradoxus; assembly: GCA_013400615.1. Taxonomy (NCBI): domain Eukaryota; kingdom Metazoa; phylum Chordata; class Aves; order Pterocliformes; family Pteroclidae; genus Syrrhaptes; species Syrrhaptes paradoxus. Next base: position 128,281 of record VZTO01005995.1, on the reverse strand, counting down.
ATACCCTATGATTAGTTGGAATGGAACTGTCTTTACCTATATGTTTAAGTACATTGAATTTGCTCATACTGAAACATTTTAGAGGTACTTATTTTCTGTGAAAGTTGCAGTCCTTTCACAAATTATTTTTTTCCAAAAGTAGGATATTAAAACCTGGTGTTTATGCTAGACTAATAAGAGTCCTGCTCCATTTTCTGATGTACTTAAAATAACGAAGCATGCAATCTTTTTTCTTTCCAGCTCTGTCTTGAATTGGCATTGCTGCCCTCCTGTTTCATTTTTATCTAAGTTGGCTTTAGCTTTTAGATGGTACCATAAGGTTTCTTAACAAATAACCATTTCTGTAATTTGTATTTTCAAGTAGAAAACATTTCTCTTCTTTTACAGCTAATAAAGCAGCAGCAGGCTCCGGAAACCGTCCGGGGAGTGTAATACGTGTATATGGCGATGAAAACAGCGACAAAGTGACTCCGGGAACATTCATACCATATTGCTCAATGGCACATGCACAGCTTTGCTTCCACGGCCACCGTGATGCTGTTAAATTCTTTGTCGCAGTACCTGGTGAGGTTTTATTACTGTTCTTCAAATGAAGTTTCTTTTCCGCCCTCATTTGCTTAGTTAAACATAGTGTTTAGACAAAGATGACAAATGTGTCAAGTTGTGCATTCAGAAACACTTTATTATATTTTATTTACAAGACTTGTCTGATTCCTAAATGTAGTATTGTTTAATGGGAGGAAAAGGGTTTAGTCACAAATAAAGAAGTGCTTTGCTTCCATCTGGGAAAAAGGTGCTGTGTGGTAAGTGTGTGCTTACCTATTAAGAAAGCAGTCAACTGCTAATTGATGAAAGGTCCAATTTAAGGTTCTGTCATCCTGCAGGAAGGATAAGCTACTATGGGAGAAACCCCCAAACGAAAGAATCTCAGTTGAAAAAAAATGAGTTTCCTAAAGCTGCGGTGCTGGCTGAATACTCAGTGCTTGTATGCACCTCGTGTGCTGGAAGTAAATGACACAGATTTGCTTAATGGGCTGACATGCACCGAAGCATTTCAGTTGTACATCTGAAAGTCTTTTAAGTCTGTTTCAATGTCATTCTCTAGATCTGCGTGCTGGTGCTGTGAAATCTATCAAGAGGCATTTAATTCTCTGATTTCCATTGAACTGAACAGATTCTTCATCTCTTCAGTTAGTAAAGAACTAACTTTCTGTGCCTTGCAGAATAGACACTAGAATCCAAAGTTAAGTGTATCATTAGGCATTAAGTATGTCATCCAATGGCTAAATACAGGTTGTATTATTCCGTGAGATGCGGCATTAAAATGTATTCTCTTTTTAATCCAGGTCAGGTTGTTTGCCCGCAGAGTAGTGGTGGCACAGAGTTAACAGCTGATAAACCAGCCCAAGAGTCCTTCAGCCAGAGTCCCTTAAAATCGATGTTGGTGATAAGTGGTGGAGAAGGGTATATTGACTTCAGAATGGGTAAGAAAACTGAGCTTAAATTAGTTGTAACCTTTCCATACTGAAAGGTCATTAACCCTGTAATAACTTGTGCTGATTGCAGAGGGCGTTTGTGCGGTCAGTCAGGATGTAGTGTTTACTAAGCAAGTGGGAGGATAGAAGTGTCTTTATTCTGTCACACACACGCACGTTCAGCTTCCTCTCCGCCTCCCAATAAGCCATGACCTCTGAGATGACTCTGTAAAGAGATTTATTTGAAACTCTGCTTTGGAGTCTTCTATCTCAAACTGCTGGACAACATGTCCTTAATCACTTAAATATGCAGACAGACTATAAAATAGTCGTGTATTACATGAACACTCAAACTAAAATTTACTGACTTTTGAGTGAAAAAGGAAAAAGTAGTTCACTTATCTTTGCCCTTTTCTTATTTTGATCACTGCTTTTCTTGGATAACACTTTTGCATGACCTAGCCCATAAAACATTTCTTGTGTAAACTTTTTTTTTTTTGTAATTGAAACTTTTGGGGAAATATAACAAAATGAGAGTGGTTGTGGTTCTGTGCTTAGAATCTGCAGCTGGAGACCTTAACAAAAATTGCATAAAAAGGAGTCACAAGTCCTGGTTTTGACCTTTTGCCTAAATCTGTCTATAGTGTTTTTCAAAAACAAACAAACAATAAAAAAAACCCCAGGAAAACCACTACAAAGAAAAACTCACAAGGCCAGCCCAAATCCTGTTATGCCACTGGTCAATGAAGAAATTCCTGCTGGTGGAGTTACACGGGAGGCAGGACTTGGGGCAATTCTATGCCACACGGTATGTGAGCATTAAGAACTCTGCGCTTGTTCCCGGCAAGCTGGTATAGCCACATACCAACTGCGCGTTCTGCTGTCCTTGTGGCGTGATGCAAAGCCATGAACTTCAGCGTCAGTACTGTCACTGCCTTAGCTCAGCTGTTACCACATTAGCACAGCAAACTGGCTCAAGAGCAAGTTCAGGCTCTTCTGTGTTTGGATTCCTCCGACCTCCAAAGCATTCTAACCAGACAACCAGCCAAACTGTGACTTGAAACCTTCCTGAAGTCGTAGGTCAGTTCCCATTTCATCCGATCAAACTGACATTGTTCTGTACCACAAGGCTGCTCCATGGATGTTCGTTGCTGCCTGCGTGCAGGGCTGTGTCATGGTTAGTCTGTCACCTTTGATCCAAGGCAGCTCATGTCACCAAGAGTTTGGGCGCGGTTACAAAAAGCTCCTCTCTTTTGAAGAGCAATAATGGAGAACAGGCTTAAGGCTGCCTTGTGCTGCTGTGTACAGAGTTGTGACAAGGCAGGAGGAGAGGAAAGAAGGGGAAAGGTTTGTCACAGACATGAGTGTTGCATTGTCTCACTTGTGCTTGATTACTGCTCTTGCTTCCAGGGCACTTCATATGGGTTATGTGTTCATGCTAGCGCTTCCCTACAGCGTAACCATCTCCATTTCTGCCTGGGGGGCACTGCAAGTTTGCAAGTTAGGTTGCTCTTTCTCTACCTCAGAGTTAAAAGTAATGAAATGTGTAGAATATGGATATTTACGAAACTGCAGTTAATTTGGGGGGCTAGAACTGAAGAATATGCCCATCAGAATAGTAGGCTCTGAAATAATTATGCAACAGACTTTCAGTTCGTAACGTATATATTCACAATCTCGAATATGATTTTATATGAACATATGGCAACTGCTGCCTTTTATAGTGTTTTTCTTGTAAACCTAGATGTCACTGGTCTTGCTGCATTTCATGTTAATACTGGTTTTTTTATTGTTTACCTGAATCAAAGCTGTTGTTTTTCAGGTGATGAAGGTGGAGAATCTGAACTCCTTGGAGAAGCTCTACAACTTGAACCTTCTGTAGCCAAAGCTGAAAGGAGTCACTTGATAGTGTGGCAAGTAATGTGTGGCAGTGAGTGAGCCTGTAAGATGCAGCTGGAGACCTTAAAAGAAAAAAAAAAAAGAAAAAAAAGAAAAAAAAAAAAAAAGAAAAAAGCTTCTGCATGTTTTTTTTATTTTGTGAAACCTGTTTCACTACATGATGTTGAAGCATTTCTTTGCTGTTTAACTTTATATTGCAAATCTGTCATACCTTTAACTATACAGGAATTAGCTTGTGCTGTTTTACTGCACCCCTGTGACATGGAACAGTATAATGAAATCAGATCTCTCTCAAAGCTGGTGTGCGCACCACAGTAAGCAACTGAGACATTAGTTTTACTGTACCACCACAGTTCACTTCTTTGGTAGTCTCACTTGAGTTCAGCTTTATTCCAACTGAGCTTCATTTCACTGTTAATGCATTGAGTAAAACAGCAAAGTTATTCCCAGAGTATTAAAAAATTGACAAATTACAAGATGGATTATTAAGACTCATCCAAATATTCAGTGAGGGCTAAAGCAAACTAAGTTTCAACTTTTCTTTTCAAACCTGGAAAATGTTGCGTACCTAGTGTATATGGTTTAATTTGTTACATTCATCTGAATTTCTGGAGGGGGAAGGAAAAGAGGACTGTATAGGAACTAAGATGACAATATTTAAATAAAATTACATTTTCACTTTTGAACCTTAAAGTTTGAGAACTGCTGCCCTCAATAGTGTTTTCCCATTCCCCTGACAGGGAGCAACTCAGTTTCCAGAGGGTATTCTTAGGATGATTTAAAAATGATTTGAAAATAACTGTAAAAATCTTGAACAGGGGATATGTTTTGTTCTTTTCTTGTCTTAACTCCTTATGTCCTAAGCACTAGAATGATCTTCTCTGCCTAGCTGGTCAAACTCATGAGGCACTACATGTGTGAAGGTTAGAGACCTCGATTAGAGCATGAGAAAAGACTGAGAGTGTACAGGAAAAATGCATTCTGCCCAAGTGAGATTGTAAAGGAACTTTAGTGCCAGATAATTAGGTAAAAAATGTATTTTTTTGTAGTTGCATACCCCAATTTAGTAAAAAAAAAAATAAAAATTTAGCAACAATGTTATCAGGTAATGCTAAGATTGAATAAATTGATGAAAGTCAGGAGACTCTAATATTAGGCTGACATTCTGTCTACTCACCATCTATTTTTTTAACCATAAGTGTGAGTTGAAGACTGTCTTCCTTTTACATTGCATTTCCTACATTAGCATCATTAGTATCAGACCTAAGTTAAACACTTCGTGATTTCTGTACTTTAGAATGTTCTTTCATTTAGTCTCTGGAAAGTAAAAGTTTTGAGGGGTTTTAATAAACATGCAGCATTTACCCCCAAAAGGCTGGGACTGTTCTGTTCAGATTAGCAGAGAAATTTAGTAACTTGATTATGTGAGAGAACTGAACAGTTTCAGAGGAGTAAATATAGAAACACTTTTTTAAAACTGCCTAAACATTTTTATGCAATAGGAGCAGTTCTGGTCTATCAGGCAAACATGTGTTTATATATTTTCTTAATTTTCTAAATGAACACATTTAGCTGAGGTCTATTGTGTAAATATATATTTAGGCAGCTTTTTCAAATGCATATCATAGCTGATAAACCAGAAAAACTCCATTCAGGTCTATTGGTTAGATTTATATGTATAAATACTTTTTAAGCGACATATTTTGTACACAGCTGTTCCTCTCGTAAATATGTATTTAGGACATGAACTATGTAGTAAAAATCCTTATTAAAGATGTCTAATATCTTGGTAGTATTTTTCTCTTCAGAATGCCAAAAGTGATGAGAGCATGTTGTTCATAATTTGCTTTCCAAATTCATCTTTAATGTCACTCTTAGATATAAATTCTGGGAGCTTTTTCAAAATTATACAAATACAGACAGTAAACTGACTAAACACTCTTAAAAAGACCTATTTAAAACTTATGTAGATGCTGAACCTGAAGCACATTGGAATTAACTTATAAAATGGGATGTCTAAGAAAAATGCTGTCTAAACTTTTACTGTGTGCAGAATCCTCACGGAGAGTGGTGCAGTTTCATGGCTTCTCCTGCCATTTTCTTGATTTTGTTTTTTTTCTCTTTGGAAATCACAGTCTCCAAAACTTGTACTCACTGTTTGATTGTCACATTCTCATGTTCTCAGAAAAAAACGCACAATTCTGTTCCTTAGTTCTTGTATAGCATTATATTTGTAATTAGTGGTGAGCTGTTTTCTCCGAATGGCTTTACTGCTGTCAAATAGAGCAGTTCAATCTGGCAAGCGTGTACCTGGTCTGTTGCCAAATGTACCTGGTCCACCGTGCCATTTTAGTCACCTCAGTGGGCCAACTTTTGCAAATTTTTCAGCGAATGATTGTTTTTTGTCCCAAAAGTAGAAGGATTTTAAAGAAAACAATAGGTTACCTACGTACCGCTGTGGGTGTAGATAAAAGGGATGTGCACTTCTCTGTATTTCTCATTTTAAAACTTTATCCCCTGTCCTAAGGTACAGTAGATGAAATGGGTCCCTATTGTCATCGCAGAGCACTGGGATTTATTAACTCTACTTAAGGTCGCTTTGAATGGTGAGGAAAGCACGCAAAACCCCGGGCACTGAGATGACAATACACGCCTACAAATCCGTCTGGAGAATGTGTTCATGCATACACTCATGTGATTAAAGCATCATATAAATAGGAGCTAATCTCTTGATAGCTACAGCTTGTTAATAGTTTGGAAACATTTCGAGCACAAAATATGCAGCACATTACTTGCCTGGGTAAGGGTGTTTGCATGGTAACGGTGAAACGCGTTGTATAAGCTGCTGCATTGTCCATTTCTTGTCAAGGTCTTCCTGCGTTGGATCAGATAGAGCTGGCAGAGCGTAGACACTTTATCATAGGCTGCCTTAGTAACAAACAAATGTTAAATCTGTTTTATTATACTAACTGTTCTAAAGAACGTGTGTCTTTTAAAATGCTGTGTAACTGAATATTTATTTCCATGTGAGTATTATAAAAGTTACCAAAGGATTAAACCTGGCTTAGCACTCTTGTAAGTGGCCCTGTTGAGACAGGGTCTTGTGAAGGCCCTGCTCTGTACAAGACACGGTAAACTCGAATACGGTTCTTTAGGGAAATTAAATGTTTTTTCTAACAGGGTTATGCCATATTGTAACAACCTCTGTTGCACCTCAAAGCATTTTTCTATACACTAAATGTCTCTCCCGCCCTCTAACAAGATTAAGTTTCCTTTATTAATTTTGTTGATGCACATTTCTCAATCTTTTAAACATATATTTTAAACATTTTATGGTCTGTAATTTTTGAAAGTTTTGTCTGTTGGACACTTTATGCTGAATTTTACTTGCCTCTGTAATCCGAGATGGATACTACAGCGTTAAACTTGCTGTCTGTTAAAACTTGAGGCTTCTTTTCTGTGAGCAGAAAAGCTCATATAGCAGTGTAGTTATTTCAGTATTTATTTCTATTATTGAATCCATGGGGTTCAGAATGTAACTTTGTACATGAAATATATATAAATATGTATATGAAACATGCATCGGATTGGTGTCTTCTTTGTAGTCTCATGTTAAGTTCAAAGGTTTTTTGCTACCACAAGGCATAACAATTGGATATTTTACCCTAGCAGCCGCATATTGCCGTCAGAAATCCAGGCAGTAAGGTATCTGAGTCAGCCCACAGCTCGTGTGCTCCCGCTATCTCATACCGGGACAAGGGAAAACGCCGGAGAACGTTGTTCACTGACTGCCTCCCAAAGGAGGCCATGCTGCCTTCGCCTCTTCCGTGGCCCACAAACCCAGGGATTCACTGGATCAGAACCCAGAGGAGATCTGCTGAGCTGCAGCTCGGAGGAAACAGGCACTGGAGTCAATTTTCCAAGTTTTCTTAACACCTTACCAGAGATTCATCGAAGCTCGACTGCACATTGCTTACTCAGTGCACAGCAGAGGAAATGGTGTGTTCATAAGGCAGAAGAATGAGAGGACCATGGTGACGAGGTTCATTTCTACTGCAGAAACAGAACACTCGGCTACAGCCAGGTTTCAGTTTTTTCTTGGCTGATCCGCCACTTTCTAACCACATTTGTCCCAGCAATTTATCTTGATTAGCATGCAACAAGAGGTGCCACTGAAAACATGTGGTTAACCTCTGTGACAATGGCTTGGGGTGGTCCCCTCCTCTGGCCATGAAAACCCTGTCCCCGCTGTGTGGGGGACACGTTGCTGTCTCGTCCCTTGCCTGTGCCCGTCTGCCAGCAACCATCTCTCCAGCAGTGCTGAGGGGCCCACACAGGGCTGGTGCTTTTGAACACCTCCAGGATGCAAAGATTCATATTTGCACGTGGAAACATAGGAATAGTCCATGGTTCAGAAAATAAGTGTCCTGTTAGGAGTGTTGAACCAACTTGAAATGTTATCTTTGTGCGTAAAAAAAAAAACACAAACAAACTTTATGTTCATTTACTGGAGATTTCTCACAAGATTTTTGCCTCTCCAGAACACACGTACTGACAAACTTCCCCCTCCTCAGCAGCGGTTGTTCTCGGGCTGTGTCCGTTCCCATGCGTGTCAGACGTTTGTGTGTTAAATAGGAAAAAGCATCAAAACTCTTCCCTCGGGAAATGTTTCACCTCTTGGGGCAGCCCTGACAGCACTTCAGGTCTGGGGGTAAGTGATTTAATTTTTCAGATCCTGTATTGAGAGAAATGCCAATAGTACTGTGAACCAGGCTGAGAGGTTAGAAATGATAGCTGGAGTCTGAAGGTTTGACCCGTTATAAAACACCCGCACCCTTCAGCGGCGAGGATGGCGATAACAGGAAATCATTCACAGCTTCTGCAGCAGATCTTTGAAAGTTATCTCAGTTGCATCAGTCTCCTATAAAAACAGGCATTCAAATCACAATATAAAATAGTGCAGGAAGGGAAAGTGTTCCAGTGTGAATGCTTTTTATTGGGAAATGCTTGTTTGCTGGAAATTAAACCTCAAACTTATTGAGATAATTTCCCTTTTTCTGCAATGAAATAGCAAACCCAAACAACGGATTCTTTTTGCCATCACCCCCCTTGTTGCTATCCTGTAATCTGTTTGAGGAATAGGGTTTGCAGACGTTATTTAACGCTGTGATGATCTCTGCTGCACCTCTGGCCCTCGGACCCCCTCCGGATCCCTGGCAGGGCCCTGGGGACGTGCTGCCGTTCTGCACGGTTACACCGACCTTCTTACAACGCTGTTTCAAGATGACAAGCCCAAGTTTGAGAATTGTTTTCCTGCGTTTCGAAACACTCTGTGAAGCGGTGGCAGGAACAGGCTGAGGAGAAGTGACACAGACGGTCGGTGGCTGTGCTCTGCGGCCCTGCGCTGCTCAGACACGAGATGGTGCTCGAACGGTTCCCAGACACCGTGGAGGGAAAGCTCGCTCGCTTCTCCCTGCCTTTCTCTCAGCATCCACCTTTCAGGTTTCTCTCCCAGCTCTTCAAGGTGAAGCTGTGGCAGCGGTCAGAGAGAGGGAAGGTGAATCCTGGCAGAGTTCAGGAGCGGCTCCCCCTCGCCCTCACCTCTCTGGGGGGGTTGAGTCTCGCTGTGGGAGTTTTTCTGCCCCGACTGCTCTGGAGCTGGGACCTCTTCAGCCCCTTGCAGCTAATGCCCAGGAAAAGGGTTTCCTTCTTTCGAAACCGGTCACGCCACGCATCCCTGTGCCCCACGCCGCAGAAGGAGCTGGAGCATGGGTGCTCCCCGCAGTGGGCCTGAGGCCGAGCAGCGGCTCTGCAGCATCCCCCTGCCCGCTGCTTCTCCTGCTTCAGGAACGTCCCGCTCCGGGTCACAGGGGGGACATTAGGGACCCCCTTCACTCATCCCCTGCCTGCGGAGCTGCCGGTTGGAAGCTGCACACGAGGGGCAGGCCTGGCGGTAATGGCCGGGGGGCTGGTGCTGCTTACAGCTGGCCGTGCACCTTCCCTTCACCCCAGAGGCTTTGGGACATGCAGGTGGCTTCTGCAGGGAGGGAGGGTTGCTGCTGTCACCCCCTGCCACTGCCGTCACCCAGTGCCACCTCTGCACAAAATGTCACTGCCCAGGGGCTCCTGCTTTGTAGGCTGTGTCAGGTCTGGAGCTTAAATGAGGGGGGGAAAAAAGGGAAAAAACAAACAAAACTCATGTTGGAAACTTTCCCAGACTCCGCATCAGCTTTTCACTTCCACCTTTCAGCGCGTGGGGCCGAGATGGGGAGCACCTGCCCTGGTGGCCCCAGGGTCTGCCCCAGCTCTGCCCCAGCAGCGATGGAGCTGCCACTGGCTGCGTCCCACGTCCGGACCAGCGTGGTGGCAGTGGCAGCACTTCGTTACGCTGTCATCGTTACGCTGTCTCGTGGCCTGGTTTGCAGACGCGGTTCTCAGAGTCTCCCCTTAAGGTAAAATTAGGGTGATGTTTGCCTTGAGTTTAAAGAAAACAAAGAGGATAAATGCTGCACTGGGTCAGACCTGGCGTTCTGTCCCATGGTGGCTGAAAGCAAAGGCCTGGAGGAGAGAGCAGGAACGGGGTGACCTACGGGTGCAACCTGCTGTACCTTCAGGGGTGAAGACTCTGCTTCTTCCTCGTGTAAGCAACTGGATTGATGGAGAATGGCGCAGCTGCCTGCACCCCAGCAGGAATAAAAACCAGGAAAACAGAGAGCTCCTTGGTGTGCAAAGGCAGCTGGAATACCTCTGGATACTCCTCCTGATGTGATAAATACTGAGAATGAGGTGAAGCTTTAAATTTCTTCCACCATTTACCTCTCTTGTGCCCCTGCACGGGCGCTCCCGACAGGTGCTGCTGCAGGGATGCGGGTGCCATGCAGGGCTCTGTCCCTGCTCTCTTGGGGCATTTGGTTTGTGCTCCCCAGGATGGCAGAGATGTTCTGTGGGGATGAGAAGTACATGGATCAGGTGTGAAGAGTTTCAGGGCAGACCTGGCAGCGGTTTGGGGTGGGTAACTGCACTGGGAAATGGTGCTAAAGGCTGATGGGGAAGGCTAAATCCAGGAGAGAAAAGATGCTGAGGGCTTTTTTTGGCTGCTAATTGATGTGTTCAATGAGAGAACAGCAGGATGTCTGCGTGGGCAGGGAAAATTGAATTCTTGTCAAAATTGCCCAAAAGGTAATGAAAATCCCTGAGATAAGAGAGAGGTGAATTGTGCGGCGTCCACAAAACCATTAGTGTCTGGTTGACTCACTTGCAAATAAACATTGTGTGGGTGCTCGCTCACAGAAAAAGCTCTTCTGCCCTTTGCAGATGCGTCCATGTCTCTTTGCTCCTGGGATGGAAGGACGCTGCAGCAGGGGTCCCTGTGCCCCACCAGACATCGGAGGTGCAGGGGGGCAGGACCAGCCCCCAGGAGCGGTGTTGCAAACTCAGAGCACGAAACGTGAGGAACCGGTCCTGTGCCTCGCTGCAGGGGCCGTGGTTCTCTGCCCGTGGGGAGAGGAAGCTGGAAAGGACATCTCCAGAGGGGGAGGTGGCAGCAGGGACATTGACTGACGGTACTATATAACTATAAAACACTAGGACAGAGTAAAGACTTCCTGCAACAGGGGTAAGGAAATGGTTTTCCTGCCTTTTGGGAGACAATGTGCGGTCAAACCGACCCACCATCAGCTCAACACAGCAAGTCCGATGACCGGCTTTCACAAGTGTTTAAGAGTCGTTTCTCAGCCAAATCTCTGAAGTTTTCAGGGTGCTTGGAAGGTCATCTCACCACAGGAGTCCACATCAGTGATAAAGCCCAAAAATGCCAACTCTGAGCCAAAGCCCTGGTTGAACTGCTGCAGTGAGCTGGGGGCAGAGCGTGTGCTCGGGCATGAGGTGAGGAGGAACTTGTGCCACCATCCCCTCTGCTATGGTCCCAGTTTACAAGAGGCCAGGGCTCTGATGTTCAAAAGCCATTTCTTTTGACTTTGGGAAGGCAAAATGCCTGCAACTGGCCCATCCTCATGAAAAGCTGGAACTGCTGAGGGGTTTACCAGAGCAGCCGGAGACATCCAAGACCCTCTCGTGTGATAGCAACGGAGAGCGTAGGAGAGGTGGTTCATCACTGTATGATGGGGGCGGCCAGCCTTGCCCTGGATGCGCCCTCGCTAGTTACTGGGAATCATGCAAATGGGTCAGAAACAGTGCAAAAGGAAGCAGGGAGGAGACTTTCTGGAGGAATGAAGAGTCTCTAACAAAGCTCTGGCTGAGCTGGCAGCAGTGTTTCGGGCTGACAGCAGCACTGGGGTGTTGAAAGTGTTCCCGTTTTGTGAGCTGGGTTGTGCAAGCAGCACAAGGTGTGATCTGAAATGAGACAAAGGAAGAAGTCAATCAGAGTGGTTCCTCGGGGGTGTTTCAGCTTGGGAAGAAGGCAGGCCAGCAGCCCTGGCTGGGCTCACCCTGCTGATGAAGTGACAATTTGTTTCCATATTCCTCTTATGGCTAAAGCAGACTTTGCTCAGCTCCTTGAGCCCCGAGCAGCTGGGTTGCAGGATCCCAGGCTGGACCATGCTGCTGACTGCTCGCTCGGTGCTGCTTTAGGCTGGTATCTACACACCATAAAACACAGGTCTGTTCTCAGGCTGATCCCCTAAAGAGAAAATCTCCGCAGCTGCTGCAGTTTCCCCTCTTCTTTGTACAAATTCAATTTTTTAAGTACCTCTTGCAGCCCGTGTGTACTGAACTTGGGCAGCTCTTGTCACTTTGCATCAGAAGCTAGATAAATCACTGATGCTGCAAATCCTGCCTTCCCTCCCAGCCGTGATCACCCTGCACAACGGCAGCGACTTTCCCATGGGTACTGATGTTACTCACAGAGCAATGGGGGTGAAGACATCCTGGCCTGCAGCTGCTTCACATGGAGTTTGGGATCATTCAAACTCGGGCTGCTTTGGCCCAGAGGTGGGAGCTGCTCCCAGCAAACACCTTGTGTCCAGAGCAAACACCATGGGCCAGGGCTGGGGTGGGTTTTTTTCACTTGGCGCAGCCACGTGTCTCGTGAGAAGCTGCCCGTCAGCGCTGCCCAGCTCTCCTGCACCTCAGAGCAGGTGCCCAGGAACCCCCTCAGCCCTCGTCTCTGAGCCCTCTGACTGCCCACCGTCGCTGTGTCTTTGGTGGAGCCCAAATAAAAGTGCAACAGAAAGAGCTTAGCGGGGCACTGGAACAGGAGCCCCATCCAGGGCCAGTAGTAAATAAAGTTACATAAGCTGGTAGGTCATAGCTCCAACTAAGCCTTTATAGGCCATAAATCCACATTTCCTGGATTTTATAGCTTCTAGTTAAAAATATAAAAAATACTATGTAATTGGAATAAGCCCCTTGGTCGTCTCTTACCACCCACGAGCAGGGGTGTACGCGGCGGGGAGCCCGGGGATGCTCCCAGAGGAAAGCTGGGTGCAAGCAAAAAATGAAATGTTGCCTGGTGCACGCTGTAAGTGAGGGACTTGGCCAGTGGTACCTCTCCATATGGTGACACGGTGTTGTGCCCTTCCTTTAAATAGCACCAGCCTCCAGCAGCATTATTTCTGCAGGTTTTATGGCTGTGGAGGGTGCAAGAACCTATTGGCTTTTAATAGCTTGGGGATGTTTAGAGATTTTATTTGCCCGGCAGCACTGTGCTTCCTGGGATGCTTTAGGAAGTGTAGTAATTAAATGTTTTTATGAAACTTTCCCATTTGGGGAATGTTAAATATTTTATATTGGTAACTGCAATTCAGGGACTGTCCTGGTCTGTTTGGGGATGTGACAAGTGCCAGAGATGAGCAAAACACCAAGAGCTGAGCTGGTGGCCCGAAGATGGGCACCTGGACTGGGCCGTGCATCGAGCCCTGGGTCTTTTCCTGAGGATCTCCTGCCTACCTGGCTGCTCCTTGGCTGTTAGTTTTGCTGAGAGGTTTTGTTCTGCATTTGTGCCAACTTTCAGCTCACGCTGCACTTTGACTCATTTTAATATTGTTACTATCTCAAACCTACTCCTTGTCACATATTTGGGGAGTAGGCAGGAGACATCCAAGAATCTGAAGCCAAAAATACGGAGAATGACAAAAAAAAAATATGACTTTCAAGCTCCTCTGACTCAAACCAGTCTCACTCTGCAGCCGGTCTCCAGGGTGCACCCAGCGAGATGCACCCGTGAGAAATGCACCCGAGATGTGGCCACGCTGCCGACACGGGTCTCCTCTTCCTGGTCCCAGTGCTGTGCTCATACTGGTCAGGGCTGCACTGGCTGTGCCACGAAATCCGAAGTTCTCCTAAATCTCAGCCCCAGAGGGCTGCAATGCCCTTCGGTCTCCTTATAGGTCCTACAGGTGCTGTGCAGAAGCGGCACTGGGACCTGGGGGCAGGGAGAAGGGGTCATGAGAGCAAGACACGTACTTACTGATCAGAAAGCGTTGAGTTGTTCACACCCAGGAGAAATCTGCTACATCTCCATCCCCTGCGCCCTGCAGAGCCACAGCTGCTGGAGCCTGGCTGTGCCCCCGCTCCCCCTGGGGTGCCCGGCTCACCCCTGCGGCCAGCTCTTCTCGCAAGGCATCGGGCTATGGCTGGGCTCCACCGTGTCACGTTACCCCAAGGAATACATGGGATACCTCTGCTGGGCCAGATGTGAACCCCCCGGGGCCAGCTCCATGGAGGTAAGAGGGGCTCCATGCAGGATTTACAGCCAACGTGTCAGAGGGATGCAAGCTGGGGACCCGGCGTCCGGCTGAAATGTGCTTGTGCACAGACGCTGGTGCTCGCCTCTCCCACCAACCTCAGCACTCGGGCAGTTTGGTCCGGCGGGATCTGGGGCTGCTTCCATATCGCTCAGCTGCGGCCGTGCCGTGCAGGGGCCGTTCCCAGCACACAGCTTACATCCAGCTTCTTCACCTGTAACAGGGAACACCAAAACCCACCACCTTCTCTATGCTTTGTAGCTTTAACTTCGCTTAGGATTGATTGATTAAGTCATGTATTTGTTTTTAAAATCCTTACCTCTTTCATTCTGGCTTTAACTACCACCCATTCTTAGAGCTGACGTAGTTTGAGGTATCCTTCTCCCAGTCGCAGCTTTCTCGATCCCAGAAAAGCAAACGGATTAGCTGAGGGCTGTTGTGGTGGTGTTGAGTTTCTCCTCCTCTATCACAGTGTCGTAACGCTTGAGTCAAATGTTTCCAGGGAATAGCAGCTCAGTTAAATCATTCTGAGCTACCGGCCATACGGCGACGGGCTCATGCCCAAAATGGGGATGGTGTCCCCGGGCTGGAGCCTGCCCCTGTCCCCTGGCCTGTGCTCAGCCCCTGGGAAACCTGCATCTGTGTGGTGGGGGAACAGAGCCTGGTGGTCCCCAGCATGGGGTGGAGGGGGGCAATGCCCCACCAGTGCTGCACTGGAGGCCAGGGGACCATCCACACATCTGGTTTTGGCAGTGGCACGCCAGGAGCCCAGGACACACTGTCTTGGCTGTTACATCCCAGTGAGTTTCCTATTGCTGGAGAGGCACTTGCGCGATACCCAAAGCCACTCGAGCAGTTAATCATGACCTATAGCTCTGACCGATCATATCGCCGCTATTTTTAGCTCTCTCACTTCTGCTGCAAGCCCTGTATCTCTCTCTTTTTGGCCTTTTATTTTCAGTTTCTTATTGCTGTTTCCTGGACTCGTCTCAGGCACCAGGTGGGCAGCAGCTGGGGAAGTATTTTTGTCTCCGAGCAGCGCAATGAGATGGCTCCGAGGGTGTGGGGGGACGGTACCAGCAGCTGACACCCCGCCGGGGTCGCAGACGGTGTGTGGCAGCTGAGCCCCAAGCCAGAGCCCTGTCCCAAGGCAGCACCCCGCGGGGACAGGCACGGCCACTGCTGCTGGGAACAGAGACCGTGGTGGGTCCATCTCAGCCGTTTCCAAACGTGGCCGAGGATACAGAAACGGGGTGTTGTGTTGGTTTTGGGGTGTTGTTTTGGGCTTTGCACAGGTGTGAGCCTGGCAAATGCTGGGATGCTCTCGGCAGGGGATGGTGCATCCCTGCTGCGAATGCAGCACCGGGGTGTCCTCCCAGCACCAGCGCAGCAGGATGGTACAGAGACACGGGAGCAGGGGGGTGACACAGGCACAAGTTGGAGAAGAGCTCCGAGTCCCTCCCCTGTCCCTCCCTTCTCTGGCTGTGTCACCCCTCCCTTGGCAGCAGGGCCGCTGGCAGGGACCCAGTGAGCTGGATGGGACAGGAGGAGGAAACGTGGCCCTGGGGGCAAGAGCGGGGCTGGGACAGGAATACCCCATCGCTCCTGGCCGCTGACAGGGGTACGGAAATAGCTGGTGCCCAGTTCCCTCGAGAGTGGGCACACAGCATGGGCAGAGATGGGAAAACCCTCCCCTGGAGCGAGCATCCCTCTGTGCCAGCGAGAGGGTGACCCAGGCAGTGTCACCTCCCGGCGGTGCCGCTTCTCCCCTCTGCTCCCCACCCTCTCCAGGCTTCCCAGCATCGCTCCATCCCCTCCACACAATCCCTGCCCTCTCTGCAGGCCAGGAGTTCATCTGAAGGCTGTCAGAGGGATTTAAGGGTTTGGCAGAGGAATGAAAGGGTTTTGCAGAGAGCTAGAGCAGCCCTGCTGCTCCATGCAAGCTGTGGGGCTGTAAATGTCTCGCGCTGACTGGCAGGCTGGAGCCTCCTGCAACATTTTAGGGAATAACAAGGCATTTCTTGTAAAACAGCAATCCAGACATGCCGTTTTCACAGGTTGTTGGTGGATGGCTGTGCTGCAGGTACACAGCTAATTCAGACCGAGTGCGTGCAGCTCCTGAGCGCAGCGGTGTTACTGCCCAGCCACCACTGAGGGACCTGGCAAGAAGCATCCAGAAGTAACCACACAAATTAACAACACGGATTCGCTGTACGAACATGTAACCACACTTTTCTGACCGTAATAAATCAAGCGCACAGCCCTGGAGCAAAACAAAGGGAAGTCACAGCTTAAGGGTGTATACAGGCAACCAGGATGTGTGCAGGTGATGAGCGTCAGAAATTGAGCCCTCTCCAAACCCACGACAGCACTCGGAAGCTTTGGCAGGACACATTCCCAGACAGGATGCTTCCCTGCGTCGAAGAGAGAAACCCGTCTGCTCTGCGGTGGGGCGGGGGCAGCCCGCAGCCCCCCAGCAGTCCGTGCCGCTCTGCCGCAGGCAGTCACTTTCCCTCTGCTAATTAAGGTGTGGGAAATACATTCAAGGTGGTGCAAGACATCTGGTTACCTCGAAATGAATTTTCCCAACTTAATTATATTTCTCCTCCTGCAACATATGCTCGGGCGAAGATGAGGACGGGACCAGTGATAGATGAAACAGGCAGATGCAACAACACCAGGGGTGGGCTGGGGCGGGGGGAAGCGGAATCTCAGCTCTTGCTGGTATTTGTGGAGTGTCTAACTGACAGGAACATTTCAGAGCTATGAATACAGGCTGACGTGTGTATGTATGTGCGAGCAGTAATCCTGCTAGGACAGGACATGCCGATCACCTTCAGGAGAGGGAATTTGAGGCAGTCTTTTCCAAATGGAAATCTTTTCATGTCAGTGTCTAGGATTTGTTGTTGCCATGCATTTTTCTTTTTTATTGCCCTTGCTTTTTATGGCTTTTTATATCAGCCTTGCTGCTGAAGCTGAGTTAATTTATTGCACTTTTTACGATCTCGCTCCCCTGCTGCTGCAGCCTCTCCAGGCAGGGGGGAGACCAAGCCCAGGCTCCTTGGCGAGGTGTGACCGGCTGGATGCTCCCAGCAGCCTTCATGGACAGAGACTCGAGTTTTAGCAGCAAAGAGCCGCGATGCTGGTATGGATATCAGAAAGGACCAGGGGAGTCTCCTTGACTGACGGGCAGATCACAGCAAATGTAACACCACAGTAACTTTGCTAATTTGCTGGAAAGCGCAGGCTGGTGATGTGCAGCCCGTACACACGTACCTGCCTGCGGACGGCGAGGGGAAGCGGAGGGCTCTGGGCACTCGGTCCCTGTGCCAGAGATTTCCTTCAAACCAGATGGCGCAGGAGGGCAGGGTGCAAAGTGGTGGGGCCAAAACTTAAACCCTTTGAAAGCTGCTTCTTCTCCACTAGCTCTTGTGTGAACAGGGCAGTTAATCTTTTGGACTGATAAATACAATTTAACGCATGCATTGTGTTTTCCTTCCCGTTAATTTGGGTGGCAATGGCAAGGTCTTTCTGTTTGTGTTCAGTTAGTATGAGGAGGTTCATCGGACCCCTGGGGAAGGATTACCAGTGAGAATGTCCCTGAATCTCTGAATGTTCAAACTGGGTAAGAAAACCAGGTTCAAACAAGCAGGTGAGAACCTGGAGCTGTAGAGAGCATTGATTCGATGGTGCTGTTCTGGATTGGAAATGCAACTCCAACTCTTGCTCATGGGCTGAAAAAAAAATATATAAGGATGTGAAAAATGTTTGGTAAGAGTTATGTTCCTGATGGACCTTACCTGAGCTGTGGCTGGAAGAAGCAACAAGTTTCTCCTGCCTCCGTCCCTCCTTCTCTCACCCCATGGACTTTCTCCATTGCACAGAAAATTCATAAAACCTCCCAGGCTTGGGCTGGTCTCCAACACTTTGAGATGGACACAGAGCCCAGTTGACCCCGCGCTGCTGCAGAGGATGTGAAAATAAAGCAAGTGACCAGCACGGTGGTGTGAGCATGGGGCCCTTGCGCTTCACTGCCCACGAGGCATTTGGATAAGGATATTGCTGTTATTGCCTTTTTCACGTGTTACCTCTTCTATTTCAGTGTACGACTAAACCAGACCACAGGGTAAAATTCCCAAGTACTGAGAAAGCGGGATGAAGGCCTGGACTCACCGATCCTCCAGCCTAATGAGCCTAATGATCACCCCGGTCCTAAGAAAGACAGCAGCGAGCCTGGAAACTGAAAATGATGTTTTGGCAAGGGCAAGTAAGACCAAAACCAGCAGGAACTGGCTTGCTTTTATTTTGATTTTTAAGCGGGTTATGAAGGGTCTGTCCCGTAAGGATCCCTGCAGCTACCAGGTATTGCTGAGAGGTGCTCTGGCAGCCGGAGGCTCAGCGGAGCGTTCAGGCGTGTGCCCATCGGAACGGCATCTGAAAACATGGCCCAGGAACTTGCTTTCATTTGGGAAACACCCCGGCTCAGTAAGCACGTTGTACTGGAAAAGAGAATTTAAGTGCTGAAAGAGTAGGACGGAGTTTTCTGCAATGTAATTTTATCTGTGCTAAAGCTTGCAGTCATTCTTTTTCTAAATCTGCCTCCTGGCATTGTGTGACTAAAAGAAAATCCAGGACTTGGGTTTGCTTTCTTTTTTTTCTTTTATAGTTTCTTACCATTACTGTAATGAAAACAGTCCTTGAACATTAACATTAAAAGGTCAATGGCAGGGAACTAGTTGTACTTCAGCAGCCTTCAGGCTTCAAAAAATACCGAGGATTTCTAACCCCCAGCATCTGAACGGTCAGGACTGGGTTGACGAAGAAAAGAAACCCAGTTGCCCTTTTCCTTCAGCTGCAAAGGCCAGGTCGTATTTGTGTCTGTGCAGTGAAACGAGGGATCAGGGAGAGAATTTGGTCTGCGCTGGAGGTCGGCTGCTGCGTCACTGGAGCAGCATCCAGCCGCTGCCGGGTGATCTCCTCCCCTGCCCAGCGCCTTCCCTGCCCTTTTACAGACCGCAGAGCCATGCCTGTCGGGGCTTGCCGGGGGGTCAGCTGTGATTTCTTGGATCAAATGGCACGATACGCGCCGTCCGCATTTCTCCTGCCTCTCTCCCATGCCCCCAGCAGCTGTGCTCTATGTCACCTACACCGGGGACCCTTGGGGCTGGATTCTGGCCCAGGAAACACTTGCAGCTTTCCAAAAAGCCTGGGACAGGTGATAGGTACCTCCCCAGGCTGGCAGCCACCCGGCAAGCCCGGGGTGCAAATCCTGGGGGTGCAGCTCAGTGCTGGAAGTATCACCGCTCAGCTGAGTTTTTCTTTACCACACAGGTCTTACCTCAACTCTTTATTTACTGTTAGTAACAGCAATGCATTTTTACCCAAAAGCTCCTGTTGTATTACTTCGGAATTAACTTTGCAGCTCAGACCCTGGGCTTGGGTGAAGATAAGCTGGAAGCAGACCAGTCGCTGGCTGCTGACACTGGGAGGAGTTCGGAGCTGGGTTCCCTCGGCTTTGCTCGCCTCTCTTTATCATCAGCCAAACCAAAACCTTGGATCCAGCTCCCCATGAATGGTGGTAAACTTTGGATCTGAGCTCCTGTAATAAGCAGTTGTTTGCCCTGGCCGACAGCTTAGAGACTGTAGAAAAAAGATATTTCTAGGTTTTATTTCTAAACAGAGAATGACAGCTGAAAGAAGAACCTTGTCTGGCCAGCTTGTGTGTCCAACTCTTCAGCTTTCCAGGGGAAATGAGTAACGAGAGTGAAACAATGAATGAGATAAATAACACTTAACTGGTATTTTAATGAACCTTGAGCAGTCTGCCTCTGTGCATAACCTGCAAATTATCTCCGTTGCCGTTCTGTGAGTTTTTAAAAGAGGCTGTGAGTTATTCACCAGATCCCCTGAAACACAACTGGAACGGAGTGAGAAATTCCCAGTGGGCTCATTGAAAGTCCCAGCCGTATGCCTGTCGGGAGGTAGAGCCCCAGGTTAAATACACCATTAAAAGGCTTGGATTTCTTTGTGTGGGATGGCAGTGGAGCGGGGGAAGATGATTATGTTGTGCATCATTAACAAACCATCAAGCCCATGAAGCCATGAGGTTTTGTTACCGGTTCCTGGACAGCCGGGAGGTTAATTTGGCCGTGGAGGCAGAGGTGGATTCTGAAACAGGCTCCGTGCTGCCTGATTGCTGCCACGAGTGCTGCCGACAGCAGGCTGCGATGGGAGGAAAAAAGAAGGTAACGTAAGACTTGTCAAAGGCTCCTCATGGTCCTTGGGAGGCAAACTGGGGACGTGCACACCGCTGGGACCCAAGGGTGTGCTCAAAGCCCCAAAACAGCTCCGAACCAGCCGTTCCAGCCAGCAGGGCTGGGTGGGCTGGCCTGCCCCCAGACCCCAGTGCTCGGGCAGGTTTTGCAGCCCATGAGCTGTGACCCCAGCAGCACCGGCCTCACCGTCGGAGCCCTCTGGGCAGCGGGGTGCTGCCAGCACTGCAGGAGGCTCAGCCTTGTTCCTGGGGCTGAGACAGAAACCACACTGAAGAGTCAGCAGCTCTTCCAAAACTACTTCTGAGTTAACTGTTGGGGGTTTGGCTTAGGTAGAGCTTATGAAGAAATTCTCCTCATCTTGGTCTCTGTGCAATCTTCTGGCTGCTTGAAATTTTAGGAGGAGAGGAAAGGGGGAAGAGATCTGGAGCCTGCTATCTTACTGCCTAAATCTGGGTATAAAATATCAGTCTGCTGGCTGTACATATTCTCAAAGTGCAGCCAAGAGTGCAGCAGAGGAGTAAAGGCGGGATCGCTCTTCTCTGGGCAGCGAGCACCTCTGCATGTTTGCTCTCACGTCTGCCCGGCCTCCGGGAAGCAGAAAGCAGCAGATGCTCTATCCCTCCACCCAGATGTGCACGTGCACCCGCAACAGAAACTGGGCTACGGCAAAGGACGTGCAGAAGGCGCATGACACCACATACACGTTTATTTTCAAGATTATCTCTTTGTCTTTTCTTCATTAAAAAGCAAATGGCATTTCACGTCTCATAAGCTCTCACTTTGCAGTTCTCTAGCAACCCTTCCGAGCGTTAATTAGATGATCTTCGCCACTTCTTTATGAAGTGGGTAAGCTAGAGAGTCTCTGTTTTTAAGGCAGATGATAAACTATTAAAGCAGAACGCTCACACATGTCCCTCCCAAGCGAGAGCATGCCAGGCTGAGCCTGTCTGTCCACCCAGCCCCCATACGGCACACAGCACGGGGACACGGCACAGGACACATGGCATGGGGACATGGCACAGGGACATGGCACTGGCGTGGGAGGTCACAGTGGTGCAGAGCCAGCACGGTGGCTCCTCTGGAAAAGCAGCACACACCTTGCTGACACATCTGCTCTCCTAATTTACACCTCGGTAGATGAGCCTGAGGGGATCAGCGGGGACGCATTTTAATGATTTCCTTACAGGCATTCTCAGAGGAAAGCTGGTGGGGGCTGATGGATGGCCTCCCCCTAACTGACATCCCAATCCCCCCCAGCCCCGACACCCTGGGCAGTGCGCTGCTGGGGAGGACCAGCTGCCATACCGGCCAAGCACAGCCGTCACCATCGCCTTCCGCTGAGCTACGATGGGCTGAAAGGAAGAGGAATGAGATGGTGACGTTACCGCCGCAGAGTGGAGGGGACATTTCCACAACTCTTAAATGTACCTGCAAGCTTGTAAAGGGCAGACTGAACCATCTTTGCAAATATTTGTCAGCAAACTGAGATTGCTCAGCCGTGCAGAAGGAGAAAAAAAATGGGCGACAAAAAGACACAGCCAAAAACTTCAATCTACAAACAGAATTCCCTCAATTTAAACCCTGTCATTGGGCCACTTTCCCTGTGTGAGGAATAACATGATTTCCACCTGCTACGTCAGGCTCCGCTGTTGCGTGGGTATTCAAGGTTTTGTGAAGATTCATTATGTTTACACCATACAGTAGAGTTTTACCAGCTAGCCGTGGATTTCCAGGAAGAGGTATTTCCTAAGGCACTGCGTGGGGCTCCGTACAGTCCCGTAAATAAGCTGATGACTCCCTTGGCTCTGCTCCTTGGGGCATTTCTAAAGTGCAGTCTTGGAGCACACTGTTCTTAAATCAAAGCACAAAAATAACCCAAACAGTATCAAGTGAATTGTCGGAGCTGGCAGAATGGAGGCAATAAACAAACTTTAAACAGCCTGATAACAATATCCTGTAACCGGAGAAGAAGAAGCGATACTCTGTAAAGGCGAAATATAAAATCTTGTGACAAGGCAATTGATTTTCCCAAAAAGGAAAGGGAGAACAAACCGCAGCCGTCACGCAGCATGTGTGAGCACCAAGAGGGTGTAACAATGACAACACTGAAGAAGTATCTCCTCTCCAAAAGCTCAGGCTGCGTGACCTTTAGCAGCGTAGAGGATTGTGTGTCTGTTTAGGATGTCATTAAACCAGACAGGCTTCCTCCGACTGAACAGTGCGTAGAAGTAACTGGAGTGGCTTTGAAGAGCCAGATTCCAGAGCAGCTAGTTAACGAACTTGGAAATCTACATGTGAGTAAGAAACCCAACATAAAAATTAGGTTTAGATTCTAGTTCTTTACTCCATGTTCAAGTTAGGAGCCTGGTTTCCATGACATGCCCAGTGCAGGTCCCAGTGGTGCCAGTGGGTGTCTGTGAGGAGAATCCAGATCAACTGGAACAGTCCTTAGGATCCTGGTAGCTGAGGTCATGGTGAGTGTGTGGTCACTGGCAGCTTTGCAGATCTGCGTGGGAGGGAGAGAGCGAATGCAGGGAACCGCTGGTGCTCAGCCCAAGGTTTAGCAGCCGAAAGCGAAGGGTGGTGCTATCAGCACAGCTCTCATGGCCGGGTGAGTTGGGTGGCATTTGAAAGCCACTCTATAGAGTAGAATAAAGGGAGTGAAGAACTCTAAGGTAGCTTAAAGACTGACGTTAATTACCCACTAATTTTCTAGCTGTGATCCATGAAATACTTGTTGCTGATCCCCAGACAGATGGCTAGTCGCATAGGACGGGCTTCTCCTCTTTATTTCCATCTGCTATATTTCATTAAGACAGCTAAAAATAAAAATACCCCTAATGTTATTTTTCCATGTAAGTTACTGCTGCAGCAATTTGATGCAACTCTGAATAGAAGAGTTTCCAAGCGACAAGATTTTCTTAATTAACTTGTGATCCTTTGGCACGGAAAGTGACTGTGAACCCCTACACCAGACTCATCATGAGCGCTACACTTACTTCTAAGTGCTTTTTGTCTAGAAGGGTCCGTTCAAAGCCATTTCTCCTGGTATAAGGGGAGAAAAGAGGCTGCTGTCTCTTCTGAGCAGAAGTAGTTTCCATTTTTAGGTCCTAACCAGTTGTAGATGGCGCCTACAAGATGGAGATGTAATCACGGAGATCCTTCAGGCATTAAGTCTTCTTTCCCTCTGTGTAGTAGGAATATCTCCAGAAACAGCTTTTCTGCACAGCTCCAAGCCTCTTTTCAGCCAGCACAGTCCCCAAAAGCCCCCTTGGGGGAGTGGGTCATTTTTTGGGAGGCTGATTCTTTCTTTCATGGATTTTTTGGCTCTAATGTGTTTTTGTGTGTGGTGAAGCCGGGTTCCTGCACACACAGCTCTACCAATTTTAGCTTTTAGTTCCTGATTATTAAAATCTTCATCATGGAAGCTAAGGTCTCCTCTCTCCAATTTACTTATTTTCCAAAAGGGACAAATGCCTGAACCATTTAAGTGTTGATAATCTTTTCTAATCCTTCCATGCCTTTCCCACAAATTCTTTCAGAAGGACAGAAACTCCCCCTGGTTCCATGATGAAGTTTTAGCATGTATCCTGATGTAAGCACAGGAACCGGGAGCAGACAGATCTGCAGAAGCAGCTTGGTGGGATGAGGACCTCCAGGGACTTAGCTAACACTTGGTTTCCAGAACTTAAGATGAAATCTAGACTTGGGCTATTTTTATTCTCCACTACAAAGGCCATTGCCAGAGACCTCCTCAATGGCGATCACAGATGCTTACGAGAGGTGAACTCTAGTACTTTACCCTACTTTTAGAAGTCTACAGGAAGCACACTACTTTAAACAACACAGCTCAAAGTGCCACCAGTACTATGTCGTAGTGACACCACCTACAGCACAGGCGAGAACCTTTGTTCTCACCCCTTTTATTAGTTGCTTCTGCTCAGAAAAGCGAGTGATTTCTTCACTCTCCTGGCAACCTTCCTGCAAGGAAATTCCTCTTCCCAGGCCATAGCCATGGAGCCAGCCATACAATCCCTCCTTCTCTTGGATCATGCCATTTTCCATTTGCCCAGGCTCTTGCTGCTCCTTCCAGCCCCTCACCCCAGCAGAACCTTTGGCTCCATTCTTGTGCCTGTTCCTCCTCCTCCAAGAGCAGCTATTTGAGTTCCACCCTGAAATCACACTGACTTAGGCCCCAGTTTACCAAGGAATTTTATCACATGCTTAAGTGTAATTGACTGAGACCTTCAGTCTGTTTTTAGCTTATCAGAAGCATGGGTGGGTAGAGCCGTTGTCCTCTTACGCACTCTTGGCTCCCGTGGAGGTTGGCCATCGATGAGCAAAGAGTGCATGAGCATAAAACTGAGCAGAAACTCAGATAAGGAGAACTGCTGAACCTGGACTCCATCCAGCATGGTGGCATGCCTTTTAAGACCAAATTATCTTCACACAACACTGCAGAGGTGTCAGCTCCATGGCAGTGACACACCACAGGTTATTGGGTACTTCTACCCCAACTCACCACCACCGCACGGTAATGAAACTTCGGGTAGTCTGCGACTTAAACTTTGCCTCAGATACTAGGAGTCCTGAATAAGGACTTCAGGATTAACTCTTAAACTTAGGAGCAGAGAATGTGGCTAAGGCTGGCAAAAAGCCATGACTGCCTCCAGTCCAGAAAAAAAAAAAACAAACCAGTAGTGCTAGATTGAGTATTTTATTCTGCTTAAACCACAGCAAAGTTGGACGCAGCAGCACCACATTTTCCTGTAGGGCCTCATCAGATCAGCACAAGGCTTAACGACAACAGCTAAAGACACAGAAAGACACCACAGATTTCATTTAGCCACTTATAACATTTACCTTCAAAGTCTGGCGTATTTAATTCAGATCATACAAAAATTCCAGTGGTGAAGGGTGGAGAAAACTGAACGCTGAATGAAGACTTTTGTTTTCCTGAACAGAGTTGAAATGAAGAAGCCGGGTTGTGACGATCAGATTTCTCCTATAGGTCAGAAGTTCAATGTATCATCAGATTTCGTGTCATGGGGCTGTTCTGTTCCTAATTGCGACCAGCCAGCCCTCTGCACGTCAGGGAGCTTTTACTCTGGGCTCTCTCCATAAGATATATATTGTAGTCAAAGTAGTAACTAAATCATTTAAAATGTATTTTTAAGAGTGAATCATTACCTTTCAATTCTACAACAGAGCAGAAAATTAAATTAGATGCTGGCTTACGTTCGTAGAAAATATGAAACCCAATACTTGACTGGATCATCGCTGCAGCAAATGTACTTTGCACAAATTTAATACAAACATCAAGCTATGAACCTCTGGTAGCTATCAGCCTCTGGTAGCTATGAACCTCTGGTAGCTATGATCTCCGATTCAAAGGTACCTGGAACCTCACAGTGACAGATGAACCATAACCAAGGACCCAGGACCCCACCCCAAACGCCAGCTGTGGAGGATGGAGGGAATGATGTGGTTGAGATGAGTCCATGCAGTAGGTGAGACGGGGATCTGTGCATCCAGCACGGCGCAGCACAGGTCCTGAGCGATCCCACTACATAACTAAATGAATTATTTATCCGTTTCAGGGGGAGAAGCTATACCCGCATCTGAAGCTGAAATAAAAAAGACAACTTAGCACTTAGCTGATGACTGACTTTTTGAATAATTTAAGTTTGTCAGAGACATCCACCGTGGACTAGCGTAACCTTCCATGGCCATCCATTCATCTGCAGGATTAAATGAGACAGGCTGAGCAGGTGAGCCGCTTGGCTGGCCACATCCCAAGATTCAGTTATGGCAGAGGAACACAAACTGTTAGGCAAGGATGATGGGGGGCGTTGCCTGAGAATCAATTTTGGGTAACTCATGTTAATCTGATAGCTGATGAAGATTAACCTACCAATCCTAAATCAGCTTTTCACTGTGTATGTCTTCTGCAGAGTGCCTCTCACCCCACCTCTGCTTTAGGAAACCTCTGTCTCACTTGGCCACTACGTCTTGGAGAGATTTTATCCTTCCTACATCCAGGACAGACCATCTTGTGACCTGCAACAAGTTCTTTCCTTAATAAATCATCTTCTAAACATTTTCATACTGAAAATGGGGCTTTCACAGGTTTCAGCGTGCTCTGGTTTCCCTGGTTAGGAAGAATGAGGGTTTTGCTGGTGCGGCAGGACAGCTCTGAGATGCAGGCATTGCCTTGGGTTGGAGAAGGGTGCCCGCCAAGAGGAGCAGGGCTGCACAGAAGACACATCTGTGTTCCTCGGGTGCCGTGAATTTCTCTTAAAGCCAAGAAACCTGAAACTGCGGCGGCAAGTCAGACTTCCTCTCGAGATGGAGCCCAGGCAGGCTAATTATAGTCACCATGCACTATGCAAATCGTCATTCTGGAGCTGAGCTTATTTTTTAAAGCACTGACTGCCAAACTTGCTGCAGGGCATAGACTCTTCATCTAGGTCTTAGAGAGGTTTGAAACCAGCTCTTAGGTTGGCGATCCTACAATTTCGGAGAGGAGTGTGCGTGCTCAAAGGGGCTCTGCTAGCAAGCAGACTTTCAATAGGGAAGGTCTAGATGCCTGGTTTAGATCATATATTGATTTTCTAGGTGGCCAGAATTAGCTGTTAGTGGGGTTTTTTAACATGGTTTTGGTTCTACATGTAATTTGTCTTTTTCCTTAAAAACTCCCGTGATCAGCTGTACATCGCGGGCCACGGGAGATGCTGGGAGAGCTGGTGTCTGGATCATGCCCAGTATCTGTAGATAAAGGAAGCAGATCACTGTTGGTTTTTAGATTTATTCTCTAAATATTTGGCACATTCGCAGAGTTCACTTTTAACTGGAATTGATCTAGCTTCCTAGGAAAGAAGTAATTCTTTAATAAATTATTATTAGACTGTGATTCACGGCATTCATTTAAAAGACAGAGGCAGATACGGGGAATGCGGAGCAGCAGAAGCAAGGCAGGGTACACTTCCAGGAAACGCAGGCTTTAGCATGGACAGTAAATTCTTACATTTCTCTTCAATATTAAAATGATTTAGAATGCAGGCTTTCATCTGCTAACTTCCATAATGGCTCCATCACCAGCCGTACTATGACTGAATTGTTCTTTGTATTTAAAAGAAACAATCTTCCACTATTGCTTAGTGACCTGCCATAGCTTCAGAAACTTTCCTTTCTTAACTTTAAGAATAACCACTTCCAAGTTTGATGTCTTACCCATACCTTTCAAGGCATTTATCCATCCAAGCAGGTCTGAGTTTGGGAAGGCGCTTTGAATCATGAACCCAAAAATGAGGCAGGAGCGTAAAAGCCAGGACTATTTTTCAACTGTGAAATTATTTTGAAAGGTGCTCCTATGTTCTGTGGCTGATCCTGAATCTTTAACACAAGGGCTTTGAATCTGGAGCTCGAACCCTAGTGAGTGGTCAGAATTTCTCCTTGAAATCTGCTGCGGGCACTAGGAGAGATTCAGAGAAAAAAATGTGCACAGCAAAATCTAATTCTAATTCTCCAGGTTTTGAAATATCTGACTCCATTTAGGGCACGGAAAGGGACTGCCATTGTATTCCTCCAAACGCAGGGAGCTGCTGCATTGTGTATTTATTTCCATTTATGCAAACAATCTGCCTCTTTTGTCAGAGGCCAACAATGCTCAGGCAAAGATACCACCAAGGTTAAAATGAATAACTCCAGGACTGCATATACAGCATGTGGCAGCTCCCCAGCCACTGGAAGGGTGGAACTGGGGAAAAATACCATTTTTTAATCCTAAAAGCCTGGGACAATGCAAGTGGAAGCCAGGTCCCCTCCTTGGGGGAAGGCGAGGGAGCCGGCGGCCGCTGGATGTCAGTGGTTCTGCGCAGAGCCCGGCGTGGCCGGCGGCAGACCGGGGGGATCTCACAGGAGAGGGCTCTCGGGGGGCTGAAGGACACACAGACGGAAATAATTCACCTGCTTAATTCACAGGATCTTCCCAAAAACATATCTCCCTGGAAGTGGAGCCATGTCCCAAATCCAAGCTTGGGGAGCAATAAACGAACTCTATGAGATGAATGGTGCGTTTGTGCTGCGGTGTTTCACCCGGGCGAGCAGACACACTCGCCTTTCAGCATGGCTACGCTCTATTTTTGTACATTTTCTGTGTCATTTCATCGCCCCTCAGCTTACATTAAATCTGACCTTTCTACTGCACTTGACTGGGGAAAGGTAATCACCTACTTTGCTTTCTTCAGGGTTATACATCATTGCATACGGCAGGTAGATAAGTGTATCTGGAAAATACGGCTGCATGTGACACTAGGCAGGAAATATATCTGCGAGTAGGTCAGGATCCACTTGAAGACCTGCCAGACCTGCCTGAGCGCAAATATATTTTTCAAGCTGGATATTTAACTCCCACTGGCTCCTGTGAAAACTCAGTGATTGCAGAAAAATCTTCTTTTGCTTTGAACAGCGGAAAGAGACTTCAGTTCCCTCCTGCACACTGCTGCAGAGCAGCCCGGGTGAGCCCGCTGAGGCTGCTGTGAGTTCTGATGTTACAATGGGTCGGGAAGTTACGAAGGAAGAAAAGGAATATTTCAGGTTTCATACAGTGGCTAGAGACAGATCTAAATACACCATTGTGCAGCCCTTGGACTGGAACTGAGACTGTGTATTGCACAAAATAAACATCACTCTGAAGGAGTTTGGTACCTAAGGGCCGGAATAAGCACCAGGGACCCCGATAACCTCCCACAAACAGCTCCCTCACAGCGCCTTTAGAGAACCTTCAGGGATCTCTTCTAATTAATGCAATTACAAATTGTACACATCATTTGTGGATCTGTTTTGCTGGCTACTGAGGACATTAATTGCTGTAGCCCAGTGACAATTCTGAAATGATGGCAAAGCCAACACAGCAGGGACAGTGTGGGAACACGGTGTGGCTGCGCCTGGGCCAGGCAATAAATAGCTTCCCTACAGCCGGGTCTAGTTTATGTGGCCAGGAGCAGAGTAAAAGAGCCTGCACTGTGCTCAGTCTGGCTATAACTACTCCTTCTTATTGCTCTTTATAGGATCTTGATACGGTGCCATCCAGAGGAACCGGGATATTCGGGATATAGCCTCCAAGGAGTGGCGGAGGGGATGAGGGTCAGCTGCAGCAAATGCAAGGGGAGGGCTCCTACCGACATGGGGGTTGAAACCCCTTCATTAAGGTAAAGACAATGCCTTGGTGTCACAGCTTGTTCCACTCATTTGACTTTGTAGAAGCTCTGCTTAATGCTGAAGTGATTAAAGGACAAGGTAACTTGATACAGAAGCATCATCCACCGAAAACAAAGGCAGTTTAGCTAAAATTGGTTTGAAAATACTCATTAATTAAGCTAATGCAAATTTGCTTAGATGTGAGCTTGCTAACACTCTTTTCCCCCTCTTCTTACCTAAATGGGACTAATTATTTCTCTAATTATGATGTAATTGTGTGGCCCTGGGATCATTGATTACAGGTGCACTGCCTCATCTCACGGCTTTGTCTGGATTCAAGCAGGAGAGAGGGAGGGAAGGATGGATGGATGCTCTTCTGGGATGTGCTGCTGCTCCTCCTGGCTGCAGGCTTGACCTTAAAAAAAGAGGAAAAGAAAAAAAAAAGTGAGTAAGCTGGGCTATTTATAGTCAAGCTAATTATTTTGATGTGATATGACAGCAGTGGAGTCTGTTTTCTCTTCACTCAATTAATGGCAATGGAAAAAGCATTCAATACCCTTTTAACGGGATTCACTGGCTGCAACACAAACCTTTGCTTAATGTTTTAAGACAGGATTTTTGCAATACTGCAAGGGGGGGCACAATGGTGTGTTGTGTTTCTGGTTGGTGTAGGAGGAGCTATGATGTGAGGAGCTGGAAGGGAGCTGCTGTTGTTAGAGAAAAACCTGCAATCGGGGGGAAAGGCAGCACGCAGCGATGCTGTACAAGGCACGGTGTAAAATGGGGCAGGTCAAAGCTCCGGCGTCTTCCAGGATGCTTGGTGGACACCGAGGAGTTTGAAGTAGCTCAAGCTTTACTGTTTGCAAAGGGGGAAACTGAGGCAGAAGCAAACTAACCCGGCAAAGGTTGTAAAGCAAGTAAACGGCCAGAGAGGGTGAAGCCTGGTCTGTGGGCTCTGCTGTGCCCAGAGGAGGTGGATTTACACGGTGCCATTCGCTGTCCTTAGCTGCCTGGGTGCTGTTCCCGTGTGCAAATTCAGGGTGTGAGACCTGCTGGGCAGCAAACAAAACAGGGAAGGTGGAAGGGAGAGAGGTGGATGTCTTGGCCAAATTTTTTGCTGTCTGTTACCAAAGATTCTGCAACAAAACCCACCCCCGAGCACCCCAGTGTGTTTTCTAGGTCTTGGGGGAAGCTGCTAATAGCAGCTATCCCTGCTCTCTGTTTTGGAGCTGGACAAGAAGCTAGATTTTTTTTTTTTTTAATTATTCTGTAAAGTTTTGGGATTAAAAAAATATAGAGTATATCTTTAACCAAGACAAGATTTGAAATCCTAAACTTTTGTGAGTTATTTCTGGTGGAAAAGCACTTTGCTGTCAAGTTAACAGCTGGGGTCTTGCTCCCCCTCCCAGGCTTATAAACCAGTTTTTCCTCCTTGCTCCTCGCCACCCTCAAGCTGTTCTGCAGCTTGTCCCTCTCCTTGACCGCAAACCTCCTGCCAGAGGGTTTGCTGTGTGTTACAGGGCTTTCTTCACTGCTGCAAGAGAGAAAGAAAAAAAAAAATACACGCTCTCTCCTCCTTTTAAGGCTTTGATCAGGTCCCTGAAGCCTGTGTACTTCTCAGGTTGCTTCTGGTGACCTTTCAGGCTTTCAGAAAGCAGGTGCTGTTTGCGAAGCCTTTACGTGACTGTGGCTTTGTTTTCCTTTTATTTATCTTTGTTAAACATGTGGGTCAGGCAGCTGCAGGTACAGTGCAATATTCATGAGAGGCTCTGATTTATGCAGGCACGGGGCCGTGCAGCGGGATTACAGGGTACTGAATGTTATATGCAGGTTTAATTTCTTTTTATGACCAAAGGATACAACCGGAGTTTCTCAAATATGGAATTTATGAGAGGCTCATTCATGCAGGTTTTAAAGGGCCCCTTCTCTGCCTTGCTGAACGCCGGGGTGAGCAGCCTGCTCGCCCTTTGCCGGTTAACAGGATGTACAAACCCCGGCGAGGGCAATCGGCTTCACACCCAAATGGCCTCTGTGTGTGGAGCCCGGGCTCTCCTGCAATATTTGCACAGCCTCAGCCCTTCTACCTGTACTTGGACTCTCAAATCTCCCGAGCAGGGACCCTGTGCAGAACAGGTTAACTTCAGGGCTTCTGAAAGCGAAGGTACTGTGAACTAAACAGCAGAGGGTATTTGTGGCAAGCCCAGGCATTATCTGGCCCTTCTGACTTCCCATCCTGTGCTCCACACCAACACAGCTTGCTCCTGTTCTGACTTAATTTTGCACCTTGTGCCTGACCGCCAGGCTTTTCTCCCCAAAAGGAGCCTCTCTGCTCGCGGGAGAAGCTCAGTCTGTGTGCTGGTGGCTTGCCGGGCGCTGCCGACCGCCTGGAATTGCCACTGGAGGTTAGGAGACAGCCCGGCACAGAGTCCACGGTGTGAAATGCTCTAGTAGGGCCCTGCAGCATAATGTGTGTGTCTGGTGCGGTGAATCATCCAGCCCTCTCCTGCTTTAGAGTTATGTGGAATTACATGTACTTGCATCCCACACGGCTATTTTGGGGAGAGAGATGATTCTTTGGAAAGTCACCAAAGTTTTCTTGTGGTGGAATTGGCACCACTGGTATATTCAGAAACCTGATAAACGGTTTCTGATGGAAGATGCCCCCAAACCATTGGTTTAAAACCCGGAGTCTGGCCATTGTGGCTGTCTCCAGCCCCAGAGCCCCTGGGAGAGAGCCCAGGGACCTGCTCCAGGCTCCACAAGCCCAGGGAGAGGTCATTTCTCAGCCTGACATCTCGGAACAAGGCTTGTGCCGTGCTTGGTGCTCCAGGACGGTGAGTGCACGGTCCTGCAGTGAGCCCCAAGTCATCACCTCGGGGACGTTGCTGCTGCAAATGCCTCTGAGTCCAATCTGGACAAAGGGAAAAGCCTTCCCCGTCCCCTGAGGTGGCATCTTCAGCTTCTACGTCTGCAGAAGGGAAAAGCCTTCCTTTCCATCCTCCCTCCCTGCCATGCCACCCAGGAAAACAAAAAGGCACTGCTCGCATCTGCTCTGCTCTCCTCCTACGCGCGGGCTCTTTCTCCACTCTCTATTAAGCCCCTTCCCACGCAGAGGCGTAGGCAGGCTCCCGCGCGTACATCTCGGCGTACGATGTTTTCCCCATCCCTTGGGAGCAACGTTTGCAACGGTGACTGGTGAGGGTTTATTTTTGTTCTTCACTAAGATTTTCGTTAACGGGCTTCTCGGGCTCCACCTGCACCTACTCCTCGAGCGATCGGCCCATGTGCCGCACGACGGCAGGGCTGACATGGAAGTTTATGGAGACCCTGGGAGTGGGTGGGAATGGATGCAGCAGCGTACGGAGAAATTTCCCATTGCAGAGCTATGCTCAGGTGCATTTACTTCTACCAAGAGAAGTTACTAAGGAAACGAGGAGATGATTTCTGGGGGGAAAAAAATCAGACGTTCCTAATGAGCAACAAAAGCTATACCTGTCCTTCAGCTTTGACATGTCAGGGTCTGTTCTTTGGTCTCCTGTAATTCAAGAGTCTGATTTCAAACCCTGCCGTCGTTCTCTTGTCCCAGTCCTGTCCGCGCGGCCGTGGCAGGGTGCCGAGCCTTCGCCATGAAACGCATGAGCTCTGAGTCACTCCTCCTTCTGGCAAAGGAAACGGGAGAATCCATCTGGGCTCGTTCCATCCTGAAAAACTTGCCATGTTTTGCAATTTGCACATTTTTCTCCTCCGCTTGGAACGGGTTGGCTTTTCCCAAAGCTGGCATGGCTTTTTGCTGCAACAAGAAAAATCCCCATCAAAATCAATTTTGCAGAAAAGTTTAATCCGAGAGGTTCAAAGCTAAACAATGCCGGCGGCTGCACAGAAAACTCTGCAGAAAGATGCTCAGCTTTTTCCCACAGCCCTCACCAAGCCTGGCTGCCAGTTATCAGTTTGTGTGGATGTTGCATCCTGGCTGAGGCTGCTGCAGGGGAAAAGCTGCGCTGCCAACGTGGCAAGGGAAGAGCAGGGGTTGCCCGGAGGGTGTGGAAGAAAGGCGCAGGGCTGGAGGCACTGGAAGAGGTCCGGCTGGCTGCGCTGGTCGCTCTTCGCAAGGCTCGGGGGCAGGTTTTGCAGAGCTCAGGCTTGCACTGTGCGGATAGGAACAGAGAGCGACTGACCTCCAGCCCCTCCCCAGACTGGCCGATCAATGGAAACGAGTGATTTATCGTATCAGAAATAGCAATTATCTTTGTAAACGCAGCAAGATTATTAATTGCACTGCGAGGCGTTAATTGCTGTGTCAAGAGCACCTACTTCATAACATCAAACCAGAAAGGGTTTTAAGGTACAGCATGACTCTGTAAGGGGGAAAATACATTTTCTGATCCAAATACCTAAAACAATTCAGAAAACGCTGTGAAAGAAACATGAATAGGAGCAACATCATTAAGAAGGAACATTTCAAAAGGAATTATAATCCCCAACTGAAGTTCTCCAGTACGGAAGCAAAGAAAAATAATTCTTTTAAAAGAAATTGTGTTTCCTGAATAGTGTGTTTAGTTTGGGGGGGATGTGACATAATTGTGTATTTTCCCACCATTCAGAAAGTATAATTCCCCAACTTATCACATGGAACACTTGCTCATTAAAAAAAAAAAATCAAAGTTTGCAAACCTGATGCGTTTTGCAGTATGATTAACTTGCTGGCTTCCAGAGTAGTTAATTCAAACAAAGAAAAAGTTCAAAGAGTATGGTTCCATTTATCTTGGTATATAAGTTATTTTTCCTGTGAACGCAGAAAAATACACATAAGAGCTTATGTTGGTTTTGATAGATTTACAATCCTGTTAGCTTACACCCAGACCATCCTGAAGACATACTTCTTTTGGATGTCGCTATCAAGCAATTTAAAAACCCCAATGCACTGGAAATTAATTGCAGAAGAAAGGAAAGGAAAAGATTGTTGTTCTTCCACTGTAGCTATTCCTGCTGACATTTGTCTGCAAATGGCAATGGGGATAGGAAAAAAGGGAGACGCTTGTAGCAACATATTTATTTTGCAGCAGGAAAGGGCAGCGTGGATTTTTTTTTTTTTAACTGCCTCTACACAAGAGGGTTTATATGATAACTGGCGGTGACAAATATTGCATGTCCAGCTGTGATAGTTTTTAGTGATGTAAAAGGCGTGTGTGAAGCACATCATGGTCTTCCGGGGGATCAGTGCTTTTCCTACGGGAAATAAGAGATTTTACCCCAGCACCGAAATGCTGCTCCCATCGGAAGGGCTGATCCCCAGCTGAAGTCTGTGAAAGGTCCCTGGGCAGCTGCAGCTTTGCTTGCTCTTGCAGGAGAATAAAGTGTCTTTACACAGCTATATTTATCCAAGGGGTTGCACCACTTTAGGGCTCTGTTTCCAGTATAGTATTTCCAAGGCAGGTCCCCGGGGTGCGATGTGGTTGCCCTTCCCGGGAACGCAGAGCTGCCCGTGCCCCGTCGGCTGCTGGGCTTCTCCTCACTGCTGGTTTAGGACATGTTAAAAGCGGTGGAACCTGGGATGAGAGGAAAAATAAAGGCAGTTCTTTGATGGGAAATGTTGTAACTTGCTTCAGTCTCCTATGTATTGCTTTTCAGAAGCATTTTTTAAATTACCTGAAACTGCAGGTATATAAGGTTGTCCAGTATTTCCAGCAGTCACAGTCCAACCTGGGATATCAATATTTCACCGTTTTTAATAACACTGAAAAATCCCCAAAGTAAGGTTCACACTGAATACTGTTGGGGCTTGGGGGTTGGTGTGTTTGGGTTTTTTATTTGGTTTTTTTTGCTTATTTGTTTGGTTTTTTTTTTTTGGTTTTTGTTTTTTTTTTTAATTCTACGGTGCTGTTTTGAAAGTGTTGCAGTTGAACCAGCAAGAATGGTCACGGCTTCCAGTTTAGTAGATCTTCATTATTTATATGGGGAGGGGAAAAAAGGTGAAAATATTTTCCTAAACACCCTGCACGATACCCGATCTCCGGGCAGGTATCACTATGCTGCCCTCCACTTTGGCACCAGTGCAAACCCCGCGGGACCTGCCAGCCCTCCCGGGTTCACGGGGTGGTCAGGCCGAGCCAGCCACAGCAATATTTTTGGGATGTGCTGGGATTCCCTCGGAGGTCCCAAATAGCAGGAGCAGCGTCGCTGTTTCAAATGACTCCGAAGCTGCCGAGCACGACGCTGGCCCGCTCAGCCCCCGACGGCTGTGGGTTACCCAGCAGCTCGGCATTACCCAGGCTGAAGGTTCTCGGTTATAGAGATGTTAAGAGCCCCATGAAGAAGAGTTTGTCCCGGAAAAAAAATAAATAAAAAAGGAGTTTGCCCAGATCCAGCTGCTGGTTCTTGCCAGAAGCAGGCACGGAGCACCGCATGGCTCCAGCCTCCAACTGACGCTGACCAGGAGTTGTAAAATATCTGGTTTGGAAACCTTCTTGTTCAAATACATGCTGAGAAACCCAGGATTCACCTGAAGGCTCCGTTGTTTTAATCAGGCACAGCTCTAGAGCCCTGGCTGCGAAGAAACCAACTGAGAAGCATGGTATGCTTGTAGCTTTCAATTAAAAAAAAAAATTATCTATATTCAGTGAGGAATTATTGCTTGAATGAGGAACTCAAATAAGGGAGGAGAATTTCTGCCCTTTTAAACTTTTAAAAGATTTTTATTCTTTAATTAAAAAAAAATAATCTCTGGGCATTGACAGTGCTGAAAGAAGCACTCTGAAACCAAAGCAAAGCTCTTAAGCCTCCAAGAACTGCTGGCAGGTGGAAAACGCTCTCATCTGCTTTCCCCCGGCTCCAGGCTGAGGGTCCAAGCGCAGCCCTGGCGAGGGGTGGGTGCAGAGCCCCCCTGCCCCGCCGGAGCCCTTCCCAGCTCTCGGATCAGCACCGTGACAGCCCTGACCCCGGCGTGTGCGATCGCCCGGGTCTGACCGCACAAACCCCAAAGTCCATGATTTTTTGATGTTTTACTCTGCTGTATACCCAAAAGTTGTCTACCTGGCACTTTTGATTTAAATATTTACAACAGATCGCTCAGGAAGGAACTATATGTTATTCATTTTCATTGCTGTTCTGACAAAATTTCAAAATCAAACTTTGAGGAAAACACCTGATGGCAGACACTCTATGGGGAGAAAAACACCCCGGGTCCGCTGTGCTCCCACGGGAGGTTTATTTGGGCAATTACGCGTCTCCTAAAGAAATAACATTTTCTTCTTAAGCTGCTGAGGAACGCTGCAGGGATGGAAGATGATAATAGGACCGTGTGCGTGCTGGGGGTTGTTTTTCAGGGTACCCCCCCAACTGCCACGGGCACACACCCTGTGTGCTCACGGAGAGCTCTGGAGCTCGGGGGCCACGTCCGCAGCGTGTTTTAGGTTGAGAGCAATGCGGGAACAGCCACGTTTCCTTCTGTCTCGGGTCACTGAGTTTATGCATCCATGCTCCAACCAGCCCAAGCTGCCTTGGAGCGCTGCCAGCCCGGCCGAAGGTTTGCAAGTCTCACCAGGAAATCTCCTCTTGATGAAAGTCTGGGGCAGGGGGGAGGACACGATGTCTGTGTTGGGCGCATGTCAATAATTTTCTCTGCAGCAAGAATAGCCTTCAAAAGACCCATTTTAAAAAAAAAAAAAAAAGTAGTAAAGTTTGCAAAGCACAGCTCAGCTTCATATGAACTCCATCTAAACTTTCCTATTTTGCGTTAAGACCTCTGAGAGCGTGTTACCCCCCCGTTCACCCCATCTCCCAGCAAACCCCCAAGAGCACTGAAGCTGAGCCTGTCTGAGCCGTGCTCATCTGGGGACAATTCCCCTCGCTGCCACACGGCCCTTTGGGGGGGCCGGTCCCTATTGGGGGAGCACCCCACACTGGGACAGGAGCCCGGAGACCCCAGGAACACTCGTCTGGGCTGGAGGGGTGACAGGATAAGTTGGGGTTTGCAGGGAGCTGGTTTGGCAGGGCTGGGCGGTGAAGGTCAGGCAGAAAGGGGATCGGGGTTATTTATACACGGGATGCTCGCGCTGAGAGCAGCAACATTTGATCGGGGATCCCTGCCGGGCAGAGCCCCCGCACACCCCGGGGCACGCACAGAGGCTGCCCCAGGGCTCATGGGTTACCTGCAGCCTTCCTCCTGTCCTGGTTTGCAAAATCACCTGCTTTGGGGCTGGGTAAACGTGTGAGGCTTTACCTGCCTGACCTGGCAGCAGCGTTTTTGTCGTGAGTTGGGGGAAAAATCCATCACAGATCAGTCCCTGGAGCAGGAGCATCTTTCATTTACGTGCAAATGCTGAACTAGCACAAGTCAAAGTTTCTTTTTAAAGCGCACTGCTGGTTTGTGCAGTTTAATGATTTCCCCAGATTTTTTTTTTTTTAGTTATTTATTTCCGTTCTCTAAAGTCTCCTGGCTCTTTAACTTTTTTTTTTTTTTTCCAATGGTATTTTCTGAGCATGTTTTCCAATTAAATGTTGAGGAAAGAGGTCTTGCTTAAGAGGGTGGGGGTTTGAGGAGCGTTCAGGCCTGATTCAGCAAAAGCATTTGATTATCTCCAGTTTAATTTTACAAAGTAGTTAAGCACATGCCTAAAGCGAGGTATGTCCTTAAGT
This sequence comes from Syrrhaptes paradoxus, assembly GCA_013400615.1. Lineage (NCBI taxonomy): Eukaryota > Metazoa > Chordata > Aves > Pterocliformes > Pteroclidae > Syrrhaptes > Syrrhaptes paradoxus. The sequence continues at coordinate 90,094 of VZTO01005995.1, read as the reverse complement.
CCACCTCTGCTCAGCAAAGCATTAAACACGTGCTTTGCTTTAACCACAGCCAAGGGATTTTTCCCATATGCTGACATACTCCCCAACCCTGGGACCTGAGCAGCGCTGGCAGATGATTCCCCTCCTGCCTTTGCTCAAACTGGTGAACCTGTCACACCACTAAAAACACCAGAAAAAAATCTTTAAAAATATCCTCTTGCTGGTAAAAGTGAGAGCTCCAGTGACACTGGCTGTCCCACACTCCCCTCCCCAGTCTGGGGCTGGAGGGACCATTGCCAGGGCAGGGATGGGAGGGATGCTTTCCAAGGGAGCGAAGCTTTGTGGTTGCGCCGGGTGTCGTCCTGCTCGGTATTTGGATGTTGCCCGTGCAGAGCGCAGGTCCCTGCCTCAAGCCTGTGGCTGTTGCTGAAATCCAGACGATGAAGGGCTCGTGTGATTCCACCAGAGCTGCATTGCTGAGTGTGTCTGAGCCCTGTTCCCGTTGCTGATGTGTCTGTTGCGGAGGGGGTTTGGTGTTGCGCAGGGGGTTTGGTGTTGAGGAGGGGGTTTCTACAACACCCTTTCTGTTTTCAGGCTGCGAGCGTGTCGGTGTGTTTAAGACTGGACCTCACTGGAGGGAGAGCTCAGACTGGGGATGTTCTGGGCAGAGTTTGGCGGGTTGTCAAAACAGTCAGCAGAGAGGGTCTGAGGCTGAATCCAGCAAAACCAGGCAGGTTGGGATAAGCTGGGCTTCCCCTGAAATCACCTCTCCGGTTCCTGGGCATCTCCTGTGCCGAGTTTCTCTGGAACCTGCGAGACTGGCAACGCTCGGGCTCCCAAATCCAACGATGCTGGAAAGCAGAAAGGCTCAACATCCTGCCTGAGCCAGGAACAGCCCTAAATCACAGCTTCCGTAACCCAAATTTGGAAAAAGTGCTATTCAGATTTTTGATCCATGATGCTGCCATAGCCACAGCAACTGTGCCCAAGGGGTGCCACCGTCCCCTGCGCTGTCACCTGGTGCACTGGGCACTGTCACCCGTGTGAGCAGGTGCTCAGAACTGTGGGTAAATACAGACTGCCCTTCCGTATTCAAAATTTAAAAACCTCTTCAATAACAGTGCACCCAACTCAAATGGCACCAAGCATCCTCCCTGCCGTCCACTCCCGTGCTGCAGCATCGAGCCCGCGTGGGGCACGGATGAGCATCGTGGGTGCTGGCTCCCGTCCTGCGCCTGGAAACCAAAGGGACGATGAAACGCAGCTGGTGCAGGGGTGCTTTGATACATTTGCTGGCACTTTGGGTAAAAAGTTATATTTTCCAGCATAAGGAGCCTCAGATAAAACCAGGCAAAGGGCTGGGGACTGGGAATAAGAGTAAATGGATAAAAAACCCATCGGTGCCAATTTTCAGATGAGGAAAGTGCCACAAGAAAGATCAGATCTATTTCCAGCTGTCCTCCTAGGCTCATCCCTAGGATGGGACAAAGCAAAAGTCTAGATCCAAAGAACTCTCAAGCGTTCTGGATTCAGGAATCTGCCCTGGTTGTTGAAGATGCAGCTTCCATCTCATCCCAGCTCCCTCTTCGCCTGTCTCGTCCCCTGTTGTTTGCCTTGGCTGTGCAGCTCCATCAATATAGACTCCCNTTTTTTTTTTTTTTTTTTTTTTTTTTTTTTTGCCAAGGCATGGGGGACATTTAACAAGTCACTTTTTTTCAGAATATATTCCTTCTCTGCAAGGCTCTTGGCTATTTCTATCTTTTTTTAAAAGTCTTTAAAGAAAAAAAAAAAGAGAGTTGTTTGTGGTGGTAATGGTATGGAACGAGCTTTATGCCATTTTTAGCACCCTTGGAACACAGAGAATTGGAGGAACTGAAAATATATGCTTAATCGCCCCCAGGAAAGACTGCCATAATATTTTGGGTTGCATAAGCAAACTAAATTGGAAATCTGGAATCTGTTCAAGACCTTTTGATCAGGGAGCTTTGCAAGTGCAGAAAAGTAAAAACACAGACAGATGGGGATTAGAGTTGAGCATCAGGAGAATAATTTCCTCTTTTAATTTCAGTTCTGCCAACATATAAAAAGCATTAACAATCCAGTTACGTAACGTGCGTCAGAGCCCAGCTATACGGAGCAGAAATGCTCGCTGTGATTAAGCCATTACCCAGCCTATGGTTGCTGCACGGAGGTAGGAGTCGCTTTGCACAAGCAAATGAACACACCCCCCCCCCCCCCTGCAAAAATCTGGGCAAATGTCCTGGACAAAATTAGAACCAGTTATCGAGGCTAATAGGAGCTGCAGGGGGTTCAGGGAAAATTGCAGCCTGCTCTGAGATTCTGCTGGGTTTACCAAACCCAACTGACAACCACTTGCAAACTCCAATCCCCCCGATTTTTCTCCACCTTTGTTACTAAATCAGCTCCAGTGGGAGAAGGGAGATTAGGCTGAGGAGCAAGTGGAGAGATTTTTTGCTGGTTGTTTGACATGGGGAACAACAGTCCCTAATGTACCTTGTGTTACTCTAATGGTGGGATCTCGGAGAGGAGGCACCGCAACCTTTCCAGGCTGGCAAGAGCCCCACAGATCTGAGGCTGCAGAGGCTGGCAGAAGGATTCGATTTCTCTTCTTGCATCTTTTCTTCTTCTCGGGGGATATTTTTGCACTCAGTGGCTGATGCAGAGTGATGCAAAAAAGTAATAAGAGGATGGTTTAAATAGAAACACTTACATTTCAGGATCAACTAACCAGACACAGCTTCTGAACAGGTTTTGAAGAGTCTCTGATACCCCAGAATATCCATGTTAAGAAGTATTTGCCTACTGGGATCAACTCCCCAGACTGCTGATGTCTGCAGCTTTTAGATAAAAAGCCCCTTCTTCCAGGTAGATGTTTTGGGGTTTTTTTCCAAAATGGGTTTTTTTTTTGCAAACAGATTTAACTGCAGCTATTTTGCTTGCGTTTCACTTGTATTACGTGAACTTAGGTGGGAGTAGGACTGAGATTTCACAGAGCAGTTCTGCTTTTCTTCATTTCAATTAATATTGCATATGGGAAGACATCTGTATTTTTGGCATTGCTTTATGATACTCTGCACAGGCGTGAGCTCAGAGAAGCCTTGAGGAAATCTCTGCAGTGGGAACAGAGCTTCCCTGGGCATCTTCCTCCCTCCCCGAGAAATCCCAGATTGGCCGGGACAAACCCTTGGAGCTCTCCCGTCACAGCCCTGGCTCCGCTCCTTTGCGGGAGGGATGTGGCAAGGAAAGCCTGACCTCCTGGCAAACCGGGAACAGGGCTGGATGGCAACCGGTCACCTTTGCGGACGAGAGCTGCTCCAGGGCTGTGCCCAGCGCTGGGCTCGGGATCTGGGCACACGTAGCGGCTTTTCATACTGAACCGTTGAGCGAGCGTGGAGCCCGCCCGCCCATTGGACCCGGGGACTATGGTTATTTTTGGACCCCAAGAAAACCACAGCAAGAAGTTAGTCATGTGTGAGCGGTACTCTCCAGGCTGATTTGCCACAATAAATAAACAACAATAAGACAGGAGCATTAAAAAATTAGTTTTTACACATGACTGGCGCATCATTTCCATTCAAATGGGTTATACCGTAGGTGCACATGAGATCATAGGCTGCTATTTCAGGAGGAAACCTCTACTTACATAAATGTCTGATTATGCAACTGTCATGGAAACCAGAGATGACAAAGATGTATTGGATTAGCTTGTCCATCCCCTCAGATTGTTCCTTGTGGTTTATTTTTCGCTCAAGATTTTAAGAACTGATCAGTGGCTGCCGGATGCCTAGCTTGAGAAGAGATGATTTATCGTCCGAGCTGAGCTGTCACTTTTCTAAAGGTGCTTCGCTTTGGAGACTCAAGAATAGAAACGCTTCAAGTCACCGGTCGCATCCAACAATCCTTGCACCAGCAGCTAGTTCAGCCCTGTGCTTGTATGCCCAGAGTACCATTGCTTTCATCTCTAAACATACGTTCCAGAGTTTCTAGCATTCTGCCTGACCTTTCTTTAATTTTCATCCCTTAACTCTGCTGTCTTTCCAAATAATACTCCATTTTCTCTGGTTTTTGCACCCTGCCGGCGTGTCCCTCATTTGCTGTTGTTGCTTAGCCAAGCTACACAAATTTAGCTCTTCCTAATCTGTTCCCATAGGTCAGTGTTTCTAGCCACGCTCGTTTTTGCTGCTACACAGGGAAATCGGTGGAGATTAGTATTTTAATCTTCTTTCCTTGTTTAAAGAAACCCCAGGAGCTGTACACAGTAAATGCTTTTCATTTTAATTTAAATTAAAATGTTTAAAAATATATTTATTTTTATATCTATTTTCTCTACTTTCACCTCCAGTTCCTCTCTGTCATCGATTTGTCTCCTGTTCTGCCTTATTAAAAATGGCTTTAAAAAAACCATAACAAAACCAGATTTAACTTCAGGTTGGTTTCTTGTGATGAAGAGGGTAAAACTGTTATGTCATAAACTGGATGATTTAGTCTCACCCCTGCTAACCAGCTTGGCTAATTCTGCAGAGTTACCCTGACCTGGTTTTAAACCAACCCTCGGGGTTGTCTGGTCCCACCAGACTCGGGATTTGGGAGGATGTGTAGTGGTACGAAGACAAAAAGATTAATGCTGCCAGGGGTATTTACCCTCACTGGTGTAAGCCCATTCCTCTTTTGTTGTGTTTTCTGCTGGCTCACAAGGTCTTTGCTTGCTGTTATCTTCCCTGGAGTTGGTCCCCAGTGGTCACTGAACTCAACTCTCGCTCCCCCCACGTCCGATCCGGCTGCTGGTGCACCATTGCGACGCACACCTTTGGTTCTCAGGACCTGTTTAGGATCACATTTAAAGAGTTTTAAACGGTAAATGCTTTTTCTCTGTAGCTGGGCTTTACCCAGGGTCATAGGGCAAATTAAATTTAGGCTTCATCAGACCCCAGGAAGGAAAGGGACTGCAGAGATGCTCTGGCAGGAGGTCCCCGACCCAACGTGTGCCCATCCATTAACTGTCAGTGCCAAGGGGAATGCTGCCAACGCCGCTGCAGAATGTGGGGAGCAGCCGATACCTGAAGAGCAGGAACTCAGAAGAGCTTTGCACTGAATCATCGCATCAGGCTTACGAGCTAACTCTGGTTTTGCTGAAGTCATTTGAAAAGCTCTTTTCGTGCGGGCATGGCTCCCGCTGCCGGTCCTGCCAAGCCCCTTGGCGCTCCCTCCCAACACCTCTCCTATCTCCCCGTACGGCTCCGGGGCTGCTCCAGCCCAGGCTGTCAGCTGAGCTGAATTGTTCCATTATGTGGTGGCTTTGCAATGTGGAAAAGTGTTCAGGAGGGACCGCTCGCTAAGTGAGAGGAGAGTTATTGAGTCTCCAGGGCCAATTCAGTCATTGATTTTTTTTTTATTATTATTATTTATTTGTTATTTGATTTTATTTTTCCTGAGGCAGCTGATCCAGGGAGCAATTACGGTGGTGATTTTGCTGTGCTATGGATCTCAATTGACCATGCAGTGGAGGGACGTGTGCTTATTTCTCACAAAGCCCCGCTACGGGGCAATGCTTTCCAGCCACTGCTGAACCGAGACAGATGTGACCCTAGAGAGGAACGTTCAGATTGTAATGTCTCGCCCTGTATATCCTTCCATCAGAGAGAAGACAATGAAACATAGTGCTTATGGGATGATTTATAAGACCAAAGCGCTCCAACTACTCCTCTGAAATCACAGCAATTGGGCTATGTATAGGCAAGCAGACTTTTTTTGGAGCAGGTCAGATGAGTTCCAACTTCCTTTTCAAGTATTCAAGAGAAGCCTTTAAAGGCAAGAACCTGCTTCACTGCACTTCTTAAGAGAACAAGTCACCCCAGGGAGAACGTGCCTGGTCCCATCCCTCCGCAGCAGATGCCCCCGTTGCTGCTGTCCCTTCTTCCATGAACAGACACATTTCCGCAGGAATGATCCCTGAATTCCATCTGTAAGAGCCTTTGAGATCTTCCTAAATAATTTCAGCATGAGCTATCGTTAGGAAGATAAAAAATCAAAGGCACAAGGACCAGCGTATTTAATAAGATGGGAAAAGGCTTTTCAGCAAAACGAGAACCACATTGAAGGATTTGGGAGTTTCTCCCCGTATGGATTCCGAAAGGGGTCACGGGTTCGCGGTGCACTGGCAAGCACGGAGCTGCTGTGTCTTCAGCACAGGCAGCAATTCCATCTCCTCTTTCTAAATGATGTTATCAGGAAACATCTATATTGTTTGCATGGGTCTCGATTACGCTCTGAGAATAGAATGTTCTCTGCATAAAGAGCGCGGCTGGAGTCAATCAATGAGGATGCACTCAGAAACATCAATTAAAGGTAATACAAGTCTTTAGCACAGCATCGGGGAGCTAGCAGAGTTTAAATTCCTCTTTTCCCAACCCTGCCTTCCTCCCTAGGAAAGCAACAAAGCAGAAGTGCTCAGAAATTCATAAGGTTTAAAAATAAAACACTTGTCTCCTCTCATCCTCCACTTCACTCGGGTTTTTACTCGGTGCCGTTTCCCAGCGTAGTAGATGAATATAACGTTTTTCTTCAAGAGATCTCAGACTTCTGCTGGGTTAAGGGGTTGCCCTTCAGCAAGTGTCACTGGTTGAGTCCCTTGGTTTTGGGGTATCCACCTTGGGGCACCCACAGCCCAATTTCCTGAGATGCCGAGAGCCCGCTGCGGCTTCCAGGAGGGAAGGTTTCCCAGCCCTGCAGAAAATCAGGTCCCAGGCTCCTTAGAGCAGCACCGAGAAACTTCAGGTTTTCAAAGTTAAGTTACCTCTGAATATAAAATAACAGCAAATCTACGATAGAAGTGGGAACAAAATCCAGACCTTCTGCCTTCCTGGTGGGTAATACCTGGCGCTGGTTGCAGAAGGGTGAGGACCTGGCCACCCCTGGACACAATTAGCGAGGGAGATGTGCGTGAATGGCATCGACGCCTTCTCGGCAATTTCCTGTTATTGAGGAAAATGGGAAATTAATGTGAATCTTCCTTCAGCCTATTAATTCCGTGCCCCCTTCGCAGATGTTAATTCAAATGCGAAACCTGAGCCTGGATTTGAGCCTCCCCTGCGCTCAGAGCAGCTCATGCGCAGGGTTCCTGTTCAGGCCCATTTGTTACCTACGTGACACTCATCCATCATCGTGATTGCAATGGTGAGAGGTGGAAAATTTTCCCCTAGCTACTCAGAAGAAAAAGGACCGTACGTAGAATTTATAAGCGTTTTGGCTGGGCTAATTATTCAGGAAAAGGATATTTTTCATTGCAAGAAGCACAGGCGAGCAGATTCCATTCATAACTCAAATGCCAAACAGCTTTAGCACCTTCAGTTTTAGTGGCTTATTTTATTAATATTAAGGTGGGGGCTTTTTGAATTAGCTTTTTTTTTTTTTTTTTTCTAATGCCTTTTCCCTTCAGGCAGCAAGCTGCTCCCTTTTCGTCACAGCCCCGATAATGAATTGCAGTGTACAAAGCTGGTCATACAATACGCAGCGGCGGCAGCGCGGAGCGAGAATCTTTGGGAAGAGTTTCCATAGAAACATTGACGTCCTCCTGGCGAACAGGACACCGAGTTCCTTCAATGGGAGGTATGGGGTTTTAAAGGAGCAGCGAGGTGGCGGGAAGCCAATCCAGCAGAGCTATGACTCTGCATCTCCCAGCAGAACAGGGGGGGTTGAGCTGGTGGGAGAAAAAAAAAAAAAAGAAGAAAATAACCCAATTACCCTCGCATTATCCAATTGTCAGATTTGATGGTTGCTGCTTGAACGGTGCTGTGTCTAGCCTGGTAAATAATTAAACTGCTGACCGCAGAGTGCGCGAGAGCCGGCAGCCAAAAATCATAAAGGCTGGGAAGTAGCAGCTTCTAAACAATCTTGTCAGATTTTGTCACAAACTCCATCCCCGGAAGCCTTAAATTCAGCACAAATCGGCATGACGCAGGCACAAACCTCCCAGGGACGAGCAAGGTTGCACCCCGGCGCTGCGCACCCTCCCCTTCCCTGCTTGTCTTGGAATGAGACAAGTGTTTTGCTAATGTTCCAGCTCTGTGTTTTAAATAGCCTCGTGTCTACCCAGCTAAATAGTGGCAGAGCAGCCCTGTCTGGAAGAGACTGTTTCTAGAAGGAAAACAGTCGGAGGAAATTTTTTTGCCAGAAATGTTGGAAATCGTACAAAACAAAAAGGGAGAGTGCAAAAGAATTCGCCGCTGAGCTCTCCTCGGTGTTTTTGTTTGGGCTCATGAAATGCTTTGTTTGGGAGCAATCCCCAGGTAACATTAATGCAGGTGACAGAGGTTACTTCTCAGAAGGTGTGTGACCCCCCCTCAGCCCTGTCCGATCCTGGGGACACTGGCTGGAGCCTTTTCACCAGCTGGGGGGGGGCTTTGGCTCCGGACCTGGGAGCTTGACCCAACCTGGGTGCTCTCAGCCTTCCCAGCTTCCTCCGGCTCTTTGACTCCGAGCTGGACATCTCCATCCCTATTCCGAGAGCTCTCTGGTGCAGTCTAGTGCATCTCAGCTACGGTCTTGTGTGTGTCACCCTCCCAAGTACCCGAGCATCCTCCCCTGGTGGGTTAGACGAGGTGAGGATTGCCTGTCGCAGCTCTTCCTCTGCTTCCCTCCAGTGCTGGTATTGCAGGGGGGGCTCCTTGTTTACCCAGCAAATCCCCGTGGTATGTGGGTTGCTCTGTGAAGGTGAGCTGGTGGGAAGGTGGGATCCATGGGGACAACCCGGAGCTGGGAGGGAGCTTTGCTACCTGCAGGAGCAGGTGCTGTAGTCTCGAACCAGCCTCATCCTCTCTGCACGCCAGCTTCTGTTATTCGAAAGCAATCTTGCAGTTTTGCATACTCCTGTTTTTAATGTGCACTAGCTTAAAACCTCTCCAGGGTTATTACTAGAAAATACAAAGCATCCACAACTCCATCAGAGTTTCATGGGAGCCTCAGGCACCCTTCACCTTTCATAGTCTGCTCCAGAGAGTCCTCAATGAGGCACCAAAGGCAAAGCGCTCTGGTGCGGGTGCTGACCTTACCCACTGGTCCTTGGCACTGCTCAGAAGACGTGGCTATTTACACTGCTCTTACAGCAGTACTGAAAACTCTGTGCTGGAAGTTAAATTATTTCAAATCTACATGGTTATGATACTACGTGAAGTTCTGGTTTGTAACTTCACAGCAAAGACATCCATCTACTCAGCGGGCTCCTGGGAGGATGTTTGATACAGGATGCGGAATTGATCTACGTGCAGAATGTTTGCATGGAGATTATTTTGGTTAAACCTGTTCAGCGAGATTTGCCGTAGACACAGAATGACAGAAAAGTCAGAGGATCAGAAAGAAGTGCCTTGAGTTTTAGGGACTTATTCAGATGGTTTCAAAGGATGATGGCAGGAATTGCATTCGAGGAAGAGAGGGTAGAGAAGACCCCCATCTTCCTGAGCAGCTCTTCTCATCCATTAGTCTCAAAGTGTTTTGCTACAGAATAAAAAATACTCTGTCCTGGTTTGTTGATGCAGAAGCCTTAGAAAAAAAGCCCAGTTTAGAATGAGCCGTTTTACTGGAGCACTTACAACTCGGGCGAATTTGAAGGTTTGTTATTCTTTCTTGATCAACGTCACTTTGTAAGGTGGTCAGTCAGTGGGGTGATGAACTTGATTTAAATACCTGGGTAGGCTGGATTTGCGTGCACAGGTAGGGTAGAAGCCAGCCTGGACCCCCACGTACCCCACAATAAGGCAGGTGGGTCCGAGGGGGGCTGAGGTGACGCCTGTCCCTGCTGTCCCCAGGGGCAGGGACCCAGCCATGCCCAGCGTGGGTCCGACCGACACACAGTGCACAGGATTCTCGTTGTGGCACGGAACTATGTGTACCCGTACGAAACGGGAGTGCTCAGCTACATTGATTTAGGAAGAAATGCAGTTAAGGGAGGGGGACGCGCTGGGCTGGCTGCAGTGGAGCCTCCAAGCACTTGGTGTTTCTACGAGAGCGAGCAATGAGGGAAATTATCTCTTTGACTGATACTAAATTGGTGCCCTACAAAAGTCCTGAATTTCTTCTAAACCAAATCATTTTGCAGCACCTCCCACGCCAGCGGTGCTTTCTCTCCCAGGTTATCTGCAGAGCTGCAGTGCTGGCTGCTGCTCTTCGCTGGTGAGGTGCTTCAACCGCGGCAAAGGCGCCGACTGCTCCATTCCAGCTGCTTATGGGGGCCCTGCTCAAGCAAACCCTCTTTGCAGACAATCGAAAATTTGCACTTAGTGGAGAGATGCTGCGAATGTTTCCACATACTGCTTAAAACTTGTGTTTGACTCAAAGAATGAGAAGAGAGCCAGTTCCTGTTCCATGTGTCTTGTAGCCAAGAGCTGCCAGCCACGTTATAGATGTTTACATCCAGGCGGCTCGGCTTAGATGAAGCGTTAGCATCCTGCTGGCGAGCTGGATCAGGAGAAGTCTTTCTCCGCACCTGAGCCTACGTGGTCGATCCCTTTAGGTGGAGCTTCTGGAAAACTGCAGCCGGGGTAACCGCAGCTGTGCAAATCCACCCCCCAGCCCCACTCCTCCTCCTGGCCCGCAGCCTGTGCAAACAGCAGGGAAATCGCCTTCTCTGCCCTACATCATCTGAGCTTTCCTTCCAGCAGATCCTGCTGCTCTTTCACATCAGCTCCTCTGCTGAATCTAGGACGCGGGAGATGCTCAATCCTGCCTCCTGGGCTCTCATCCATCAGATTTGCAGCGTTTTTGTGATGCAGCAGTAATCGCAAGCTGCTCGCATGAAATGGCGTGCGACGGAACAGCCTTTCCGAAGGGCTCTGAGCCTCTGCTGGCTCCTTGTACTAGCAGAAAACCAAGTATTTCTTTATATAATGAAAAAATAATTCCCACTTTATCCTCCCAAATGGTGGTGGGTTTCTGTTCCTCGCACGCGGTACAAGCCCGCTGCAGGAGCCATTTTGCATATCTGCATCTTACACAAACAGCTGAACTTTGCAAAGCGAGGAGCCCATCGCTTCCAACGCCGCACAGGAGAGCGAGGGTATAATACAGGACAAAAGAAGGGAAGAACAGACTGTTAAAGATTGGAATTTGACACCAAAAATTAGGCATGGCCATAACAATTACAGCCATCTAGTGGGCAAAAGTTTTTTAAAAAATAAAAATAGTATTGATATTCCATTTCAACAATGAAATACTTGGAAAGGAAAGAGGTCTAGCAAATAACCTGGGGAGGAGCTTGCACCATTTCTTTTATTATTCTTCAAGAATACACACAATCTCTAATATTTTCCTTCTTGCATTGTACTCTGGAAATATCAGGACAATTATGTCTCATCTGGTGCTACTGTTTTAACGAGGGGCTTGCTGAGAATATCCGATGAGGTGTGTTATTGCTCACAGTTCAGTCCTGAAGGGGCTGATGTTTTTGAACGGATATCTCCTTTCTCCGTTTCATTAAATTTTAAAGTTAGATATATGACAACACAAGCTATAAGTTAAGTAGATGGCAACAAATCAACAGGCTTCCCAGCGTGATTACAGATCTCTTTCTTCAGCTGCTTTGTACATGTTCTTTTGGCTCTTGATGTCATCCATCATTTCAGGAGCTCCTCAGGCTTCACAGGGTATTTCGTGTTCGATAGGATCTCTAGTGACTTTCTGCTGAAAAGCAAATTGGAAAGTAAGTATTTCATCTAAATCTTTGCATATCAAAAGGAAGAAAAAGTACATCCCTTTATCTTACTTTTATATGCAGCATATGGGCTGAAATGATGAACTTCAGAGCTGAATTCCAAAAACTCCAAAGCTTTTTGATTTAGCCCATAATAAAACCTGCACTGGGATTTCACAACAATGCTTTTTAATCCACCTCGGAGGAGGGAAATGATGCTCTGGGCGAGGGTTTGCTCTGTTAGAAGTTTTTGGGTTGTTGTTTTTTTTCTTTTTTTAAAAATTAGTCATCTGTATTCAAGATTTTAAAAACGTATTTACAGAACAAACCAACCTTCCCTGAATAATCTCCGCAGGCTTTTGATTGCGTGCCTTGGAGTGGAAGAACAGGCTATAGGATTTTTTAACCCTATGACAAGAAATAACCGGCTGTGAATTTTGGAAATCCTCTTTGGCATGTGTTCGAGCCGGTACGAATGCAAACCGCCCCATGCCGATCCCCTGACTCATCCCAAACGGCCGTTTCTGACGCTCATCCCATCCTTCGCCGACCTTCCCTAGGAAGAAAACAAAGCAGCTCCTCCCTTCCTTCCTGAAACCTCACGTGCTCGCGCTGCTGCCCAACGGGTCCATCTTCCCTATTTCCAAGTATTTAATTTGGGGTCTGATCGTGTGCCTGCGGAGGTTTGTCACCGTGTCACTCATCTCAACTCCCGAGTCCCAGGGCACGGGGCAGCTCCTGGCGTGTCCTTCTGCCAGCCCTGCTTTCCTGCTCAGGGCATGAGAAACTCTGCAGCAAAATTCTGTTTGCACCTCTGGTACAAATCTTTGAAGAGAGCTATATGTCAAATACATCGCTGTGTTGCTTCTAATTCCTATATGTATTTATAGGACTTGAGGATCCTTATGGATCCCTTCCAGCTCCAACTATTCCATGATAGATATAAATTACATATTATTTGCGTAGTGTCTAAATATCCAAGTAACCATTATCCAGAGGCAGACACTGTTTGCACGGGAAAATGCTGGTTAAACACCGCAGTCCTGCAGAATCTCGTGTGTTGGATTAAATCCTGACCCACGCTCGCCTGTGCCAGCTGAGGGAGGGCTTCCTCCTCGGGCGGGAGGTGAGGAGGGAAGGGCAGAGGCTCGGCTGCTCGAACTGTGAATTTCTTGCCCTCTGACAGCTTTGGGTTTGTTGTTTTTTTTTTTTTAATCACAGCCTTTTCCAAGCCTAGGCTGTGCAGTCTAACACGCCACAGAGAATCTCTGGTAGATACGGAGCCGGGTTTGTGATGCAGTTCCTGGTATTTCATTAACCTTTATCTTGACACATGGAAACAGCACGCTGTGATTCAGGGTACATTTTTTCACTTGCAGAGAAAAATAGTGCCAAAAGAAAGAGAACGGGCTAGAAATTAATAAATACAAATCTCGATAGCAAAAATCAACTTCCCACTGGATGTGGCCCCTGGTGCACATTCCGGACGTGTGGGGCTGTTGTGACCATGCTCTGCAGGACTCAGAACCCCGGCTCACACGTCGCTCGGGAGCTCACGGGCAACCAAACAGTGTTTGGGGACAGGGGTGGCCCCCTCTCACCTCCTTCTCTTGCTTTTTCCACTTTTTTTGCCCCCTCCCACCTCCTTCTCTTGCTTTTTCCACCCAGATGAAGCCATGGGCCTGAAGAATTGTCCACCCCACTTTGGGGGGTCCCATCCATGCCACGTTGGGTCTACGGCCCCATGGTCTCACTGGGCTCAGCTCCAAGATGCTTCTCGCTCTGCAAAAAGGCTGCTCTCGCTCACGGTCCTGACAACGTGGGTATGCAACCACCGACCTGCTGAAAACCCAGGGAAAGCCATTTCCAGGAGGGCCTGAGCTAAATACAGCCCCTCGGAGGCTGCAGAGTCACTGGTGGCCAGCAGAGTCCCCCAGAGGAGCCGAGAGCTGGTGAGTAATACGGATAACTGATGTTTTTCCAAGTTGAAACCAGCCTGAGTCACCACTATTTTGTTTCTTTTATTGTTATTTGTATTGCTCTGATGCCAGACAGCAGATCTCAGCTATTGAGCCCAGGATTTTATCACCATATAACAGGAGAAAGTGCCCTCTGAAATGCTTCCAAACTAAATCAGTAGGAGGGGAAAAAAGAAAAAGCAAAGCCGCTTGCTCATTTCTGCCCTGTAATTCGGGGCTGAAAGCCTCCCGTGCTCTGCTCCCAGCTAAGCACCTTCACTCCCCCACGGTGGCATATTTTCCAGCTGGCCTTGCCCTGCTCTAAGCCCAGGTTTATAAATAGTCAATACCATCTAGTTTTCCAAATAAGAGATCTGATTAGAGGGCACGTTCCCAGACCCCTTGCACTCTGGGGAGCACTCACTGCCGGTAGGACTGCTCATATCCACAGCTTTCGACTGAGATACTGATCTGAGGCTGCGGGAGAGCAAAACACGCCATCAGAAAAGGAGCAGGAGAAGCAAATACCCCACAGATACGGCAGAGGCCACACGCTCCGTTCTCTCTGGCTGTGCCGTCCTCCGGCGAATGGCACAACCCTGGCTCCTGCTCCTCTTCTGGATGAAGTCAGGATCTATTCCTGGGCAGGGCTGCCATGGAAAATGTCTCTCTGGAGCTGGCATCTGCCAGGGATAATGTCTCTCTCAAGCCAGTGTCTAGCACAGGATAAGATTCCTGCCGTTCGTGGCACACATCAGCCTCTTGAGGCTTTCGTGACGCCCCGGGTGTTGCTGGTGCCAGGACCAGTCGTACCCACCATCCTATCTGCAAGGCAGAAGATACGCCTCTGTCCCCTAAAGCCATGATCCTTACCCCCAGGAGTTCAATAAAAGATAAGGGCCGGGATCTGGTAACTTCAACAGAAGCAGAACTATTCCCAATTCCAGAGAGAAAAATACAAACAAAGAGAACCCAGATGTCAAAGAGACAAAAGGTGGCTGGGAGATCAATGCCGAGAAGCTCTGCGAAAGGTCTGGGGTTTAACGAGAGATGAGTAGGATGGTGCTTGGCACAGAGAAAAGCTATTAGGAACAGCGGAGGAGAACAGGAGACGCAGAGAGGGAGAGGAGACGGAGAACAGCTGGAGGAGGAGGAGGCTGGGAGGAAGCAGGTAAAGGTGGGTACATTGTGGCTTGTGTGCACCAGTGGAACAGCTCCAACCCCAGCCCAGGCGCTGGGAAGAGCCAAAGGTTACGGAGGAGCCATGCAGAGAGCAAAGCTGCTTGGCCACTGCAGGGGCACAGTGTGGGGGAGACCCTTGAGGACAGGCATCCTGGGCTCTGTGCTGGCCCAAGTGTTGGAGGCAGCTTCTCTGGTTTTTGGGTTGGTTTGGGCTTTTTTTCTAAAGCAGAGCCCAAGAGGGGTTCAGCAGCGGCAGCTCTAGCTTCTGCCTGAAGCTCCCTGGGGCCTCCAAGTGCCCCAGCATCTGCTGAGGATGACCCTAAAACTGAGCTAAGCAACTGGCCCAGGGTGCCCAGGGAAGCTGTGGGTGCCCCATCCCTGGAGGGGTTCAAGGCCAGGCTGGATGAGGCTTTGGGCAACCTGGGCTGGTGGGAGGTGTCCCTGCCGATGGCAGGGGGTGGGACTGGATGAGCTTTAAGGTCCCTTCCACCCCAAACCAGTCTGGGATTCTATAATCTGCCAACTGCCACCTCTGTGGGTCGGACTCGCCGTGGCAGAGGTGCTGGTGAAGCTCTGCTGACCCCCATCCATCGGGGATGGGGTCTCGCAGGCTGGCACCACACCCACCCCAACGGCAGCGTGGCAGGCAGGCAGAGAGGGGAAGGTTTGTTCAAACTGATCTCAGTAGCATCTTGGCTTGAGAAGATGTGCCTGGCATTTTTGTCAGCGGTGTCTCTCGAAATAAATCAGCAGCCGTTCTGGAGAACCGTGCCTGTGTATTAGGACAATTATTGCTTTCTTCCAGCCTCGGCTGTGTAAAAATTCATTGCTTCTCTTTATGAGAAATTCTCATCTCCTGTCAGTCATGTTTTCTCAGCGGGGAAAAAAATCCCCAAGCCCTGTCATATCAGAAAATGAGAAAATTATCAATATCTAAAGTGTGTGTGAAAAATAGGAGCTCTTCCTCCATTTGGGAGAATGGATCTTGGTTGTAAAGTCTTATAAATGTTAGCAGCTTCTGAGACATTCAAAAATGTTAATGATCCTAAGGTACTAAAATAGCTTACCATCGAGTTCTCCATATTAAAAATGCTGTCTTGCCCTCTGCAGCTCTCTGGAAGACTCTATCATTGATGAATGGTCCCGTACATCGCTCTACGCACTCAGAAAGCAGAGCTGGGATGAGTATGTTCACGCAGACACAACAGGCTCTGATGATTGCCTCTGTATCTGGAGTTAGGATCGAGCTTCGGTGCCTGAGATCAGCTTAATAAATACTATCAGCTTCCTCCCACCGAGCGCAGGAACAGAAAAAAAACCTGTCAATCGCTGTAGCTTTGAATAGGAATCCTTGAGTCAAGTCAATCGCTATTTCAGGTTTCTGCCTCGTTACGCTGCCTGGGGGAGAGAGGAGGGACTTGGGAGGTGATGGCCCCACAGCCACAAGACCAGAGATCTGAATCCCATCCCCAGGCATGCAGGAGAGTGGTTTAGTTCAGATCTAACCCTTATTAACACTACCTGGAACCACAGGTTTGAGTCTTGGCACCGGTGAAGTTGCTGGCTTGGGGCACGAGCACAGGACGTGGAGCAACTCGCGGCTCCTACGGCACTCCCGTGCTAGAACTCACAATTAGATTTGAATTTGTTCTGCTTTTTTCCTTTTCAAATATCTGTCCCGTTCTGCTTTTATGAATCACCAATTGTTTTATTTCCCTATCAGATCAGTTTGTTCCTCTCACCGTAGCTTTGAGCTTTTGCAGCTGAATGGGGCCCAGGAGACCTGAGCATCGGGACCGAAGACAAAGTACAGCACGAAAAGGGCAGCTGGTGCTCAGCAGACACCACAAACCACTTCAAATGTCCTTTGTTTATTAGCTATTGTTCGGTTAAATATAGTACCTGTAGCTGGAACAACAGGCAGCGGCCGAGTACGTGCTCTGTGCACTCACGGGCCATCACCAGGCTGGAGGTGAGGCTTCAACACCGGAGGCCAGAGGCAGAGCTCAGCAAATTCACCCAGAAAGTCTTTGTGACACCATCGAACCCGCCCGTTGGCAGAGCTACCGAGAAGGCTACACAAATGATTATTGCATTTTGTGAGCCCACAGCGAGGAAGTTTATTTACACAATTTTGTGCAGGGAAAGGCGAATGTCAGCAGGGCTTTGGGCTCTGGGGCTCTGGGATGGTGGATGGAGCTGTGGGACGGTGGATGGAGCTGTGGGACGGTGGATGGAGCTGTGGGACGGTGGATGGAGCTGTGGGAGGGTGGATGGAGCTGTGGGACGGTGGATGGAGCTGTGGGATGCTGCCCCAGGGCACCCCGGGTGGGCCACCCACGCGGGGCTCCTCTTCCTCCCACACCGAGGTACGCTGGACCTCGGGGAGAGGCTTCCTAACCTTCTTCCAGCCAGGCAGGTTATTTCTGGGATGCTGGAGCTGGAAGTAAGGATGGTTGCAGACGGATTGCACCCTGACCTGCTGGGACCCCAGCCCCATCCCAGCCGGGCGTTGTGCTGCGCCTGTGCTGCTCTCCGGCTGCCTACGGACACGAAACGGGGCGTTTTCAGACATGTAAGCAAGCGCTTCCCCAAAACCTTGTGGTGGGACTCCAAAGGGAGTTACTCTTTGCATGAATCCGTCCGGAGCTGATGGATGCACCAAGTGAACAAACTGTGAATGGGTTTTTTTTCATTAATTTCCCCAGTTCTGAAGCTGAATTGAGTTTTCTGATCTAATTAGCCCTCCTTTCCCAAACAAATACAATGGCTTTGAAAGATTGGCCAGACTTATATACACCCAACATCTGGTTTTGGTAAAAATTCTGAAACTTTTTAAATGCTACTTGCAGTATAGAGGAAGGGAGGGTGATATTTAGTGGATGATCTTTGCCCCCAGTTCTAAGAAAAAAGCCAAACCATCAATTCTGCTGCTGGCAATTGAAAAGCAGTTGGGCTGAACTCCCTTTTAAGTGAACAAACACTTATGGATCTATTTATACCTGCCCTGAAGCAGACTACTGTAGGTGGAAATGCTGTAATTATTTCCTTTCCCTGCTTTCCACTGTCCTATAAAGATCTCCCGGAGCAGCTTGTTAACGAGTTACCACCACACACAGCGAAATTAAAACCCAGCCCATATTAACAACCGAACCAATTTGACTAAAAATTACTAAAACTAGCCGTAACGAAGGTGAGACAAGCTCGAGGGCTGCCAAGAGACAGCTTTTGTTGCTTAGCCCCATCTATCTAAGAAGGTTGAGAATTACAAAGGGTGAGCGTGGGCTGGCAGCTGAGGGGGGACGGGGCCTGATCAGTGCTGATGGGGAGATGCAACAACACACTTCTTCCTGTGTTCCCTTTTCCATCACCGCATGGTTTCAGTTTAATTCCCCTCACTAAAGAGTCTCTCTCCTTTACCCTCCTACTTTTCTGCCTCCCCCTTCTCCCTTGGTTTATTTCTCAGAGCAGACGATCTCCTCCACTCACCACCCAGGTTAACTCTAGTTTCAGTATCGAAGATCATTTAAGCTGAAAATAGCTTTTACTGAGTCCACGTTACAAGCTAGGAGGCTCTGGTCACCAGATAGGATCTCCAGCTGCCTCTCAGCCGCCGCGTCGGAGGTTATCTGCCTTTCGGTACTCTCAGTACTATGGCCACAAGCCATCACGCTTCATCGCAGTTCAGGAGGGTCAGGGACTGGATTACAGCTGATTATGGACCAGGTGGGAGGAGCTGATGAAACAGGGAAAAAAATTCATTAACATTCCACAGGGCAGCCTGTTCTGTAAAGAGATTTTTAATTTTCATGGAAGTGAAAAGGATTTTTTTAAGTGACCGTAATTTTTATTTCTCTGTGTTGCATTAGGAAATGGCTAGGGGTAATATTTACTATTGCCTCCTGGGGTACAGAGTCCAAACGGCTCAGTTATGAAAAGCCCTATGCTGTTCAGAAGAATGAAATTTTGCCTTTCAGTTCCAAGTATGAAGTAATGACGCTTCTGGAGCAAGAGGATGGATGTGCTCTAAATCCCGCTGCTCCGAGCTTCTGCCTCCCTTGCAGCACGAGGGAACGGCACCGGTAACCTGCGAACAGCCGGAGCGCCTGCAGCAGCCTGTGCAGTATTTTAGTGACCCCCTAAATGTGTCAGAGCATCTTTACCTTGGGAGGATTATGCATATATGGCAGACTGGCGGAGGGAAGGAATGACGAATTGGCTACAAGGGGGGGGACCATAACGAGTCCCTAAGGAGAGAGTCCTGGGAGAGATTTCAAAATCCTCACTACGCTTAAAAATAAATAGACTGTCTTGATAGCAGGAGATGCAAAAATGGTAGCAATTCAGTGAAGTTTTACTGTAATATATTTGGGAAGATTTGCCAGATGGCTGGCAGCAAGACGTTTAAACCCTGACTTTTTTTCCCAGCCAGCCACTATTATCATCCATCAGACAGTCACTTTGGACTGACATTGCAGAGCGGGGCTGTCTCCTGTGCGTTTGCCTTGCTCCTGTTTATTTCTAGCTGATTTATTTATATCTGGAAGTGATACAAGTGGCACGATTTCTTTGTTTCACTAAAAGATTCCTTGATCTAAGCTTTAAAAGATTTGTCTTCAGAGAGATCAAAGTCAACCGAGTGTATGTCTGGCATCCCTGAGGTTTTCTGACATCCCAGTCTGCAGGTAAATCTGGAAAAGACGTTTTGTTGCAAAGTGGTGACTAGGTTAGAGCTGGCCATTGAACTCTTGGGTACTAATACACACCTACCATCCAGCCTTCTTAATTATTATTTTCTAAGAGGTGAAACAATGTTGACAGAGCTTTGCACTGTCAAATGCAAGTCAAGGTAAAACTGAGTGCCAAGAGCAAGCATGGAAAATTACATCCCACTGCCCAGCAACTCACAGTCAAGCAAGTAAAATACGATTTGCACAGCTGAGCAGAGGCATTGTCGGGGTGCTGACCTAGGAGCCAAGCAGTCCTAAACCCTATCTGTTACGACCTGTTGCTTACTCCGGGGAAAAACAGCCAGTTCTCTAAAAGAGCCTGTTAATTCTGGGTACCTTGTTTATTAATTTTGGGGTGTGAATCTCCCTGTCCCCTGATTTCTAGACCAGCGGTGGCACGCTGTGACCAGGACAAAGCTGTCCCATTCCTCCCTATTGCTGGAGGGACAGTGGAAGCCGCTTCTTCCCAGCTCAGCTCAATTATTTCAAGAATTAGCAGGTCTCGAGCGCACATTTCAAGCCCTGCTGCCTGCTACCTGCCAGCCCCATCGAAAGGACGGGCTGTTTGCGGGTGCTTTGAAGACGTGAAGCTGTATAGAACTGCTGAGTGTTCCTGCGGATGGTTGGAGTATGTCCTGGATATGAATCATCTTGCTCTTTCTGACCTACTGTCCTAATTGAGAGTCATTTATTCTTTAGACGCTCGTCACTGTCTGGGCCGTACCTTTTCGCAATGAAGCAGCAGCCCAGAGCCGCAAGCGTTCGTCCCGCTCCCTCCTTACACGACAAATTAGAGGAGATTTAGTAAACTGACGTGCTGAATCAGGGTTCCTCCCCAAACGTGACCCCAAATCCCTGCCCCTTTGTTTTGCTGTTTTCTGTGGCGGGGTCAGGCTGGGACGCGGCTTTCCCATCGGCTATGTGAATTTTACTGGTGTGCGTGTTCCAGTACAATCAAAGCCCTTAGAAAAGGGATGCTGTGGAAGCTTTTTTTGTTGGTGCCTTTTCACTCATCAGTTCTAGCTTCGAGCACAAGCCTCAGGGCAGGACCAGCAGAGCTGCTCCTGTTTGATTACGCGGGAACTGCTGCTCCTTCAAAAACCTCCGTCACCTTGCGGGTCAGCAATGAGAGATGCTTCTGCCTCATTTCTCCAGCACATTTCAGAAGCGTACCCTTCCCTGACCATCTTCTATTTATGAAAGGGGGGACTGACTGCCTGCTCCAAGACCGCTGTGGTGACAGTCTGCCTGGTCACATCCCTTTGCAGATTTCCTATGCGAGGGCTTACCCTCCCTGCAGAACCAGCGCCCAGGGTCCCCTGCCTCCCCGCTCCGCCCGTGCTCCTCCCAGCAGCCTAACAGTGAATCGTGGCTGGGTGACCCAGCAGTGGCTGCAGATGAAAAGTTCAAATGCTGGAGTCACTAGCATGACTGCTGCGATACAGGCATCAGCGTACATCGCCCCGTGCTGCAAATCTCCCAGTCCCTCCCTCAAGTCTTCCCGGTGATGTTCTTCCTTGTCATCTAGGCACCTCCCCGACTCGGCTGGATCAGGGACATCAGTACTTCTGCTGTCCCCATTTGGATGTCACTGGGACAGGCTGGTGTCAAACATTTAGCAGGAGTGACCTGGATAGCAATACTGAGCTTGAACATCTGCTTTTTCCCATTTGAAAACACTTTTTGTAACATAAGTGAGAGAGATCTGTCAAACGCAGCCGGGGCTGGGAGTGACAACCAGTCCCACCCCCCTGGGGAAGCCATGGGTATTTTTATGTATTTCACTGCTACCTTTGAAAGGTTCAGTCTCTTTGTTTCTCTCGGAATATGTTCCTTGCTTCACCATTGGAGATTTCTCCTTTTTTTTTTTTTCATTATGTCTTTTAAATATGCCTGTATTTGCGTTTGTGCAAATTGGTCAGAAGAGATCCGACCCTTAATTCTGCTGGATTCTGACCCAGCTCTAGATCAGCTCTGAATGTCCCGTTCACCGCTCCATACCACGTATATGGTGAACTTTTACAATCAATGTTATTCTTTTGCCTTGGGGGCTCATTTGTCTCTGGAAATACATTCCAATTGAGTTTCTTTTTTCTCTGCAGAAGGAAGTTCTTAGAGAAGAGCTGATCCAGCTTGGAAGAGAACTTCTAGGTAACAGACACCCGGTCTCCTGGTGTGAAGGAACAATTGCATTATTACCTCTCTGTAGCTGCAGATAAACGAGATTTCTCCTCTTTGGGACAAGGCAGGTATGGTTTATTACCAGACAATAAAAGTTAAAGTTCCTGGTAAGGTACAAGGTTGGGCTGTGCAGCAACAAGTGCTTCTGGAGAACCTGAGCCTGATGTGCACTGGTTACTCTTCATTTCTGAGTTATTACCCAGTATAAAACCAGTCCCATGTATAAAGGAAACAAATTTCAGCCTCTTCCCTTCCTGATTTCCAACAGTTATTAACGCAATACCTCAGTCAGTGAGAATGGAGATGTTCA
The DNA here is from genome assembly GCA_013400615.1 of Syrrhaptes paradoxus. Taxonomy (NCBI): domain Eukaryota; kingdom Metazoa; phylum Chordata; class Aves; order Pterocliformes; family Pteroclidae; genus Syrrhaptes; species Syrrhaptes paradoxus. The sequence goes on along the minus strand of VZTO01005995.1, from coordinate 68,053 downwards.
TAGCTAGCTGGAAACTAAACCAAGTTCTGCCACATCCGTGACGGGTTTCACTGCCAGATCCTCCAGCTCAGGGCTGGCGTCTTCTGCAAATCCTTGTGGGTGGGATTGCCAGTTAATAATTGCTGCTCTCCCAATTATTTAGGTCATGGCCCTTCTTCCACTCCTTTTTTTTTTCACTACCTGAGTGACAGAGTCAGAACAGAGATTCCCCAAAGGCACAAGTGCTGGTTTGTCCTAGTGCCACCGTCAGCGGAATTTGAGCTCTCTGCCCAGTATCCATGGCTCAGTTCATCTCGGGTCTCTGGCATTGCTCCTTAAAATTGCCCTTCTTCCACCTCATTTCAAAAACTGAAAATTGTTCTGTTTTAAAGGACAGTCACACAGTTACACCTCCACATGGAGTTTTGTGCTATGACGTAATTTTCAAGATAAAAAAATATTTCCATTTACCTGGGGCCGTGTTTCCCTGCTCGGGTTTGCAGGTGCTTTTATTAAGAGAGTCTGCTACGAGCAGTGTCATGTGTGTATGCAGCCCCAGATTTTACTGAAATGAAATTGTGAGAATTTATGGAAAAGTATTTTGTGAGAAAACATTCGCAGCTATGTAGCCTTAGAAACTGGAGACTTTGAGTTGGAGCTGGGAGAGTGGCTATGAATATGGAGAGCCAGGAGCTGGAATAATCACAAGGGAGGCAACTGCACCAGCCAGGATGAAAGATGAGAGTTTCAGCAGAAAATTGATCAAGATAACGAAGCAGGGGGAAGATGTCTTGTGACAGCAGCTGGATTTGTAGCATCTAGCCTCAAATAAGAGAGTGAAACATAAGTTTGCTTGGAGGAGAGGAAAATCAATCAGAAGATTTCACATAAAATGGTGAGACTATAGAAAGCTCCAAGACACCCTGGAACGCTGCACCATTTACTCTAATCAGAGGGTGAGTCAGCACTCAATTATGTTCAGGCAATTTTATATTCAGTTTTCTATGCGTTGGCGACAAAGCAATTTAGATAATATGGTCATATAGCAGAATCACCTTCTTTACAAATCTGAGTTACATTAGCTACAATAAAAAGTATGTCACTCAGTGCTCGTTTTCCACCGTAGAAGATAATCACCATGTGGGATCAAGAAGAAATCTCTTCTTCCCGTTGCCAAACCCAATGTAACTGTGCAACATGGCTGTTTTATCCCTTCCTCTGAAGCTGTTAGTTACGGCTACTCTTGAGACTAGACAGATCCACGGCTGCGTGCCGACACCATCTGAAGTCTTGCGCATTAATAATAGCGTCTGAGATAATAAACCTCCTACTGGCTTGTGTATGCAAGAGAAAACATTCTGTTATCGTGAAGCGGGTTGTGTGTATGTAGGTACGTGAGGATTGCTCGGTCCGTCCATCACAGGGTAAAGGCCTGTTGACCCGGGAAATGGAAGAATCCGTGTTCTCTCCCTGCTGCTGCTTTATTGGCAAGTCCCAAGAGCACCATCCGGGGAGAGTTCAAGGTGTGGCTCCAGGTTTGCACAGCGTTTTGCTATCAGTTCAGGAAAAATGTTATGCTAATCTGACCTTTTGCTTAATCTTTTAAGGCACATTGTTATATTATTTTGGAGCAATTATACCTTTAGGAATCAGAAGTTGGAGAGGAAACGAGTGATTGACTGTGCTTTGAATCAACGATTTAAACTGAATGATCGTTTCCATGCCAGTGACGGATTCAGTCTTCCATGAACTACTCCTTACATGAACAGGACACACGAACCGCATTAAAACCAGGATGCACAAACCGCGTCAAAATCCGCTTTGTACGTCTCAGAAGCAAGCTCACAGCTTGAATCTTCATTCCCCTCCATTATTCCTGTTGCCATGACTCGAGGGACTTAATAAGAGTTGAATAAGGGCCAGATCTGGAGCACAGTGAACTCAAAGAGAAATTTCCATTGTTTTTTTTATCCGTGGATAATACCCTTAAAGATTCAGGGTCAAACCTTCAGCTGTCATAAGCTGGCATCCTTCCACTGAACCAGCTCTTCGTGTCTGCACAGACACACAGTCACCAAGTTTCTGTTCATCTGAAAAGAAGCACCCTCCATTTTTTATTAATATGAAGATCATTTTCAATGATTTTCCTCTTATGACAATGATTTTCAGACTGAAAATCAATTTACTGTGAAGTCACCATCACTCACGTTGTCACAGCTTGACAGCACGCTGGGTTAACTCGGCGCTTCTTGAATTAATGCTCTCAGACCCCCTATCGACACCCGCAACCTTTGGCTTTCTTAAATGGGATATTCTGCACGGCATCCAGTAGTCACTAACCAAACGCTCAAAGTCCTGAGCGATTCCTGGGCTCTGCACAAAACACTGATAGGAACAGTATTGCAGCAAGACAGAAGAAACCCAGTTGTGCTCCGGAAAAACAGGTTGCTCATCACCTGAAAGCTTAAAATACGGATGGCTTCGTACTGAGATGTATTGTTCTTGGTTGCTCTAGATTTTTAGCCAAGACCCAGGTGAGATCTTCTAGGTTTGTTAAAATTCTATTTTATCTGGATTTTATTGCAAGAATTGAGGCATCTTTTAGTTGCTGCTTTATGATAAATTGACTATGTGGGAAACATCCTTCCTCCCCTTCCCATTCAAGATGTGTCTACCTTGTTTTCTTGAAGGACCGAAGAACTGTAAGGGGTTCATCTGATCCTGAGTAAAAAAAACATTGCTGGGAGACCCAAAGGGCGGAAATTTGGAGCAGTGGCTTAGAGGGCATCATGGATAGCAAGAAAAAGTAGTATTGGATGGATCTTTGCCTAAATAGAGTTTCCATTTATTCCAAAGGGAGCCCCTTGGTAATTCTCAGATCATCTTTTTTTTACCATAACTGAAGATAATCAGAATGCAAAAAAAATTAGCAGAACAACTGTGTTTATCAGGCACTTCTGATAAATAGATGCCCCTCCATTGCTCCTTCTTTCAGTTTAAGCAGACTGAAAGCTATTTCCTCATACTAATTTTTTTCCCATTTAGTGTCTCTTTTTTCACATTTAGTATCTCTCAGGAAAAAGACGGAACAGTTTTCTGGGATTTCCCCTCTCAGAAAAAAGATTTACTTATCTTCCTGGAAAATGTTACGTACACAAAATTCTCAGGTAAGTTCTTAATGAAACTTTTCAGTCGACCTTCATCTATCACAAATTGAAAGGGAAGAAGATTCAGACCTTCATCTTCAGGGTTTATTTTAATGCCCCTAAAATAACAAAGGTGAGCAATCCTTACAGTTTAAAACACAGCTTTCTGTCTCTTTAAAGCTGTTTATGAATCACTGTTTGGAATGAGTGTAGTAAAGCATTTGAAGCTGATTAACTAAGAAGTTACACAGCTATCAGCTAGGACAGTCCTAACCTCATAATTTTAGCTACTAGCAGATACTGTGCAACTAACTGACATTAAACTGGCAGAATCCCAGTGCAAAGGTGAACTCGGGGAAAAAATTTATATTGGATTTTAATAAAACTTTCCTTGAAGGTCAACCTCTCATAGGTATAAAATCAATCTTCCTTCCTTCCTTCTTCTTCAGGCCATTTATTCATAGCTGTAGAAAATTCTGAGACTCATGAAATATTTCCCACTTTCTTTCCCCCCTCTCTTATTACTGTATCTATCTACCTGTGACCACTATTTTTATCAGCATTTTTATTTAGATTCCTTTCTCTTCATTTCACACTCTTTATCTGGCCTTCTCAGGATCTGTACCCGGTTCTCAAAATGCCACTTATCAGGCTCCTCTTTAAGAATAGATCCTGCCTCATACCAGCTCCAGGACAAAATAACCCTTTTCACTTCTTCCTTGAAGGTGGCTGAAACTTTGGGAAGAGCCAAGCTTTGATGCAAAGTCTTTACTAAAGTGTGTCAGGTTTCTCCTGTTTTAATGTCTCCTTCTTAGCCAGCAGCTGCCTTCTGTGTCTTGCTCAGGACTCCAGCAACTTTTGCCAAGTAAGCTATAACATCAGGAGCATGCCACTTAGGAGAGAATGATGTCCTTGTAAGCTCTAAGCTCCTGCAGATCAGTCCCCTTTACTGATAGTGGCCCAGAAATTTTCTTTCTTTTTTTTTTTTTTTTATTATATAAGAAGAGTCACTAATATCTAAGAAAGAACCAGCTTAGAAGCAGGGTCTCTTCCGAGTGTACTGCCTGCACGAAGCTGTAGATACCCAGCTCTGGAAACTGTTTCTCAGTTCTTGGCATAGAAGCTCCAGGTCTTGATAGCCAAGTTTCTAAAATCTTGGCATCACCGAGCCACTAACATCATCTACTATAATAGCAGAGGAACTTCTATGGCTGGTGTTTGGCTTTGCCCGCTGAGCTGAGCTGTGCGGGGCCAGCCAGACCCAGAGCAACTCAGGAGAATCGGCACCTGGGCTTTCCGGGCTTCCAGGACAGGATGCACGATGCTGAGCTGTTCTCACAATCACAGCCCTTCGCTACTGTACCCTCTGTCCTCCATTCTCCACCTTTTCCCACCACATTTCCCTCCTTCCACTTCAAAGGCTATTTCCCCCCCTCTGTGGCAGGATTAACTGTACCTCCGTCCAGACCGACAGACACTTATCTAACCGCCAGGTCCTCCTCCCCCCATCCCTTCCCTGCATGCTCCCACATCCCCAGGACACTAATCCCATTCCTCCAAATTCCTCAGCCCCCTGTGCCACAGAGGAACAAGTCCGGACACAGCCGGGGTTGCTCTGGGGCCACGCAGCAGTTTGCAGCAAGGTGCTGACCGGGGCTCTTTGGGGTAAAAGTCTGCAAACAAGAGTTACCGTGCACGCATCCCGCCGTGTGTGCACTCAGCTGGGCACGAAGAGCTGCAGGCAGCACCCCTGCTAGCCCGCTGCTCTTTGATCCGAGGTAACCGTTTGTCCCCCTCACATAATGAGAGATGAGCTTGGGGCTCTTCTAGCCAGCCTGGCTTGCTGCTGCTGGGACAATGCTCCATGAACTTCTGTTTTGGCCAAATTCTGTTCTTGGTTATTCTTTACTCCATCTAAACAATGTCAGGTACAAGCTAATTTTGTGGTTCCCATCTAAAAAAGCCTTTGTGGTCAGAGAGGTCCTGAAGCTGGGCAACATCTGATACGTGTATACACCCTCTATAATGTGTATTTATGGAAAAATCACTGCTTATGCTGGTAAAGTGAAATGTAAGAAAATCTACCCTACATTCCAAAATCACTGCTGAGATACATGCTGGAGAGCAGCCAGGCTTGGTTGCTCACAGTGACAGATGATGGGGAAAAGGAACACATTAAAATCAGCAAATGGACAAAACTGGGCTAGAGAGGTATGAATACAATGGGAAAAGCTTTCTATTTTTTTTTTTTTTTTTTTTGTTCAAAATCAATGCCCAGGCTCCCACACTAAATGGAGAACTGTGTTTCTAAATAGGAAAACGTTAAAAAAGAGACTGTGCTATATTTGGGAATGTACGTTACAAAGCTTTATGTCCACTGTCAGGATAAATGTTATATATTCTGTAAGGAACAGCAACATTCATTTAGCAGCAGAGATGAAAAGGACAAAGATGGGTGGTGGAAATTTGGAGGCTTGCTTTCTACCGCTCTCAAATTCTTGTCCTTGTTGACATAGATAAGTAAAAATTTTCTTTGATGTTTTTAATTTCTTTAAACAACGTTTAAGACTAATAAACTGTATTTTGGTTTTAATAGTGTATTGATCAATAAGAAATACTGATTTAGATTTTAAAAGAGCATTATCAATTATTTTAAGGGACCAAATTTAGATTGCTTTAGTAGAAAAAATGAATGTCTCTTTGTACATATGGTCTGTGTGTAGGTCTTCGACAATGCAGAGATCTTGGCTCTAGAGATGAGACTGCAGAGACCCAGACTGCAGAAACTGTAGTTTGGTTTCTGGTGATGGCTGTCTTGCTGGCCAGCATTGCAGGGTATGGCTATGAACAGGGGATGAGATCAGAACACATTTCATTTAACATAGATTAAGAAAGTCTTCTTGCTTCTAATCTCACTCCTGCCTCCCTGCCACGCTCTGAAATACTTCTGTTGATTTGCTCTGCTGGGGAGAAAAATTGTCAAGGTTTGTCAGGGAAGATGAGAATGTATTTTTTTCTCTTTTCTTTTAAGATTAATCTTTCAGGTGAATAGAACTGGCAACATGAGTAAAATTTTGCTGCTGGGTTGTTATTTTGTATTGATTGCATTTTTAAAGATTTTTCTAGCCAGGAGAGGTAGACATTTTGTTATTGTTGTGTATTAATCAAAAGGACTGAAAAATACTGCAGGCCCTGTTCTGACCTCTTTGTGGATCAGAAAGCCAGTTGAGATTTTAATAATACAAGTGATCCTGGATGGGACTCTGGTTTTAGGTGCTAACAATTTAACGCTACTACCTTTTGGCCACCTACTTCTGATGTGTTATATGTGGACAACATAATGATCAGTTCAGTTTAAAAGTCTTTTTTTTCAGATAAATGAGAATAAATCAAAACTTTCACTGGACCACTAGAAGCAGGCTTGATTCTTGCTGACCTGAAGAGGTTATTCTTAGGGCAATCACCTGTCTTTAACGTTGGATTTGTTCAATAGCATGCAATTTTAGCACTGACTGCGTTAGAAGCTTCCTTTACATAAGCCACAGAAAAGTGCATCACCACTTTTACAAAGGATCCCACAGCTGCCTTGATTATAAATGTATTAGCTCTCTATATTTAATTCCACTCCTAATGCTTCTCATGTAGTGTTAAAGCCATTTAAAAGAAAGTCTCTGCTTTTACAACCTTTATTTCTTTTTTAACAACTCAGCAGCACAGTTACTCGGTTTGTAAAGCTCCTTATGAAATCTCACCTGAAAATATTGATCTATAGAGTTTGGTCCAGTTTTTCCCACTTCAAAGGGAAATCTGCTGCTGCCGCTGTCCCAGTGAGCGCAGAACCCAGCCCAGTAACCCGCTGAACTGCTCACGGAGACAGCTGATGCGATCCGTCAATCTGTCCAGTGTTTGCTGTACCAGTCAGACTTCTCATTTAAAAAAACCCAAAACAAACAAAAACCCTCTGTATTTGTCTTTTCACCTTATCTGTTTTGGTAGTTATTTCACATTGTTTCTTAACTTTTGTGGGGAAAGTAAGGACAACTTGTTCAAAACAAAAAAAAATCCAGGACGCCCATGTGGATTCCTGGTGGTGCTACAGCAATTCCCAGTAGTCTCCCAGTTGCCAATACCTATAATTTTATCATCTTCATTTTCCATCTGGGGTGCACAGTGCTGTCAGATGACCCAATTTTCACTGAAGGGTCACACAACCCTTCATGGTTAAAAACGAATAAAAAATAGGGGAAAAAATCACGAGTATTTGGAGCCTGAATTAACATTTCCAAGTTGTGATACTGCAATCCCAGTAGCATCAACTGATACCTCTGAATAAAGACTGTATTTTACAGCAAATTAGGCCTTCTGGTAGAAATTTTCACCAGTGGAAAAACCCCAAATACAACCCTTGTTATCCTCCTCTCCTGAACATCTTGGTGTCCAAGCCCCTGCCTCCCACACAGGCTGGCATCTCTTCTCAGCTCCAAGGGGTTAACGTCCTGGCGTTCCTTCTGACCGGCATTTCCAAACCTCTCCAGGGGCCCATGCCGCATTTGTGCCAAAATGTTCTATTATTATACAAACACAGACCAAGAGGAGGAGGAAAAACCCAAAACCCTCTGCAGTTTGTCCTCCAAATCCCGGCCCCGCTCGCTGGTTTGAAGCCACCCGTACCAACCCCAATTCTAATAATACCCGCACGTGTATTTGGAGACCAAACCAGCGATGGTTTAACGACCAGCGGGGCTGGCTCTCCCCCCGCCGGGCCTGCTTCTCGCCCCCAATGTCTCGGTGCGGGAGGAGGCCGCGGAGGCGGCCCGGGCGCTGTCTCGGCCCCCCCGCTGCCCCCAGCCGCTGTCTCCAGTCAGCCCTGCCCCGCGTTGCAGCGGGGCTGCTCCCGACAGGCCCAAATCGGGCTCCGTGGCACCGGCGCTGGGCGAGGGCCCTGCCGCCCGCCGCGCTCCCCGGCTCGCTCCGGCCGCCCCACAGCGCTGAGGTGGCGGCTCCCCCCCGCCCCGTCCCCCCCTGCTGAATGTTTTCCCCCCAAAACTGAGGTTTGACGTCTTCCTCCTCCGTACCGAGTGACCAATCAGGCGGCTCGCAGGGCGGGCAGGCAGCCAATCGGTCAGCGTTGCTACCTGTGGGGAGTATTTTTAGCCGCGGAGGGGGGGGGGCCGTGAGGGCCCACCGGGCGCGGGGGTGGGGGGGGTGCCGCTCTGCACCCCTCTGTCAGGGCGGGGCCACCGCCGGGCCTCGCTCACCCCGCTGAGGGGAGGTCGCTCCGGTCACCCCCGGGGGCGAAGCCTGGCCCCCTCGCCCTTGACCGTGAGGGGCTGTGAGGTGCCCTCGCTCTCCCCCTCGCTGTCCAGGCGCGCTGCCGGCCCCCCCCTCCCCCGGAGCCGCGATGGCCGCTGCCGAGGTCCCCGCGGGCCGTCNTCCCGGCCCCGCTCGCTGGTTTGAAGCCACCCGTACCAACCCCAATTCTAATAATACCCGCACGTGTATTTGGAGACCAAACCAGCGATGGTTTAACGACCAGCGGGGCTGGCTCTCCCCCCGCCGGGCCTGCTTCTCGTCCCCAATGTCTCGGTGCGGGAGGAGGCCGCGGAGGCGGCCCGGGCGCTGTCTCGGCCCCCCCGCTGCCCCCAGCCGCTGTCTCCAGTCAGCCCTGTCCCGCGTTGCAGCGGGGCTGCTCCCGACAGGCCCAAATCGGGCTCCGTGGCACCGGCGCCGGGCGAGGGCCCTGCCGCCCGCCGCGCTCCCCGGCTCGCTCCGGCCGCCCCACAGCGCTGAGGTGGCGGCTCCCCCCCGCCCCGTCCCCCCCTGCTGAATGTTTTCCCCCCAAAACTGAGGTTTGACGTCTTCCTCCTCCGTACCGAGTGACCAATCAGGCGGCTCGCAGGGCGGGCAGGCAGCCAATCGGTCAGCGTTGCTACCTGTGGGGAGTATNCCCCCCTCCCCCGGAGCCGCGATGGCCGCTGCCGAGGTCCCCGCGGGCCGTCGCCGCCCGCCCCCCGCGCCGCGCCGCAGCGGCGGTCATGGGAGATGTAGTTCAGCGCGGATCCCCTCTCCCCACCCCCCGCTTCCCTGCGGAGATGAGGGGCGCGAGGGCAGGGTTTGACGTAAGCCGTGACGCAACGGTGTTGTGAGGTGAGGAGCGAGCTGACGTAGAGAGCAGCCCCTCCACGCCGCTGTGGGGGAGGGGGGCGCAGCAGAGGGCTTTGCGGGCGGTGGGCGGGGCAGGGGCGGGGCCCGGCCGAAGGTGGGCGGGGTCAGGCCGGGCACCAATCACTCGAGGGCGGGGTCGGTGGGCGGGGCTGGGCGGGGCGAGGGAGGCGATATATAGGGGCGCGTCGGGCGGCGGGGCAAGAGCAGAAGGAGCCCGGCTGCGGCGGCGGAGCGTGCTCGTCGTGGGGGTGTGAGCAGCGCAGNGCCCGCGGCCGCCCGCCCCGGGGCGCGGGCCCCGTTTTTTGTCCAGCCCGCCCCCCCCCCTTTTTTTTTTTCCACTCTTTCCTTTCCCCTCCCATTTTCGACGAGGGAGCAGCCGCTTGGAGATGGGGGTCGGGTGCTGAGCCGCCCACCCCCCCGCCCCGCACTCACACCCCCGCCGGGATTGTTTGCACTACCCCCCGCACACCCACCCGGGTGAGTACCGCTCGCTGAGGGCGGGGGGACGGCCCGGGCCGGCGCGGGAGTGCGCGCTGAGGGGAGCCCGGGCCGGAGGTGGACGCTGAGAACGGGGTGCGGAGGCAGCCGCCGCCTTGGCCCGGCCGTGAGGCGAACGAGGGGCTGAGGCAGCCACCGCCCGGCCCCTGAGGCGGGGGGGCTGAGGCGGGACCGGCCGCCGTGACGGGGGGCGTGAGGCAGCCACCGCCCGGTGCCGGCCCCTGAGGCAGTGATCGCCCGGCCTCGGCCCCTGAGGCGGCCCCGGCCCCTGAGGCGAGGGTGCTGCGGTGGGCCCGGCCAGGCCGTGGGGTGGCCCGGGTGCCCCGGCGGTCACGACCCCGCGGTGACGGGGGCTGAGGCGGGGAGGGGAAGGGCCGTGGGGGCCGCCGGCAGCCCCTCAGAGCGGGGGCTGGGGGAGAAGGGCACGGCCCAGGGAGCCGGGTTGCGGAGGGTCCCTCCCAAGGCGGTCCCCGGCCGCTCGGGCGGGGAGGGCTGAGCGTTGCCGGCTGACTAAGAGCTGCTGCCGGCGCCGGGCCTCTCCGGGCAGCGCTGGCAGCCGTCTTTCAGGACCCTGCCCCGGCGGGGGGGCGGAGGGGGTGTCGCTGGGCCCGGGGTGCTGGGCTGTGGGGTGAGGAGAGGGGCCTTGCAGCCTCCCAGCCCTCCTTGCAGTCTGCTCCCTTCTTTTTTTTTCATTTTCTTTCTTACGGGCTGAGAAAATGCTCTTCCTCCTCCTCCTGCTGCCGGAGCTCGCAGGGCTGTGAGCAGAAATCTAATGAGAGCCGACTGCCGGGTTATGTAACTCCCCACACCGCTTAGGGCTCCAGCCTGTCACCCCCCACGCCGGGCTCTGCTGCTGGAGTCCTTAATGGGCTTAGATCCCTGAGAAATATTGCTGTCTTCAAATAAAAAAAAAAAAAAGTTTGAAATTATCAAGCTGATTTGTTTGATCAGCTGCTCGTACCATGGATCAGTTTTGGGGCTTAAAAAAATTGGTAGCATCTGCCTGGTGCGCCTTGAAAGGATCATTTTTTTTCCCTAAAGGACATGGAGGAAGGGAAACAAAACAGATGGATTAATAAATCATTTTTAAATGCCCCTTTTAACCACCCAATCAGCTTTTCTGTACTGATTGTGTCCCTTTTGTAAATATCTTCTGTTTGCCCTTGATCTTTTCCTTATCCCCACCCAGTGCTGATCCAGCAAACGTTTAAAGGTCGCCTTATCGTACAGGCTTTCAAACTATTCCCATGCCATGTTGGGGAGAACACGAGTGGCTTGGAAATAGGGTTCCAGACTTTAAAAGGAGATTATTTGGAGCAAGAAATAAAAAAGCATTGTACCCACATTGTTAAAAGGTTTTGATATTGACTTTGATTTCTCTAATCTTTAGTGACAGCTACTCTAAATGTTCCTTGTGATGCAGTGCAGAAAAGCACACAGTTAATTGAAATTCTCGCTGGGCGTTTAACTTGAGCCAAAAAATACATATTTTGTTTCATTGGAACTTTTTGAACAAAGGTGTCTCCTGTGGATGAGTACCTTTATGCTAAGGTACTGCAGAATTTTCATTAGCAAATACTTGATTCTTGTCCCTTCTTTAACTTTAGATAGCTAATTTCTCTTTTGTCCTTTGTGAAGGAGTGGCAACCATATTTTATATTAAATATAAAATGGAGTCATGGAAAAGGAGAAAAGCAATTGTTTTTGAGGCTATCAAAAGCCCTCTTAGCTTTAGTAACTTTTTGAAATCTGAACCATAGGCAGTACAATATATGAAATTTGTATAATTAATATATCCGATAATGTAGAATAATTTGTAGAAAGGGAAAAATATGTGAATTAATTTATTGTCATAATTTTCACAGTCATTGCCACCCTGCTGACAGAAGATGCATGCATCTGTTTTGTAGGCATTGACTGCATTATTATTTTAGCTATTCTGTGGAAGAATTGTTGGATATGCACAGCGGACATTTTCTCTTCGGTTAGAGTAATTTCGCCAGCGCACAGTTCGTGTGGATGATTTGCTCGGACTTAAATGTTGCAGAATTTTAGTTACTTGTTTGAAATCTTATAAAGCAACTGCTAACATTTTTATAATTCTGTAGCTTTCAGTGTAACCAATATGTTTGCAAACTTTAAAATGATAAATGACCCTTGGACTAAGACCTTTCAAGCTAAACTAATAGGCCAGTGCTAAATTTTGCAGCTGAGTACTATAAATCATCCAAATATGGGTTGGTAATTGAACCCTTGACAAGCCTGGCAGTTTTGTGATGTCTTAAAAATTATCCTTGCTGCTTTGTGAATAACTAAATGGCAAGCTCATGTGATTTTGAAATGCCCCATGCTGTCTATGTAAACACATGCCTAGTGCATCTTCTTCAGTATTGTTTGTAACTCAGACTGAATGTAGTTGACATCCTCACCTTCCCCTTGCATGGACATAAATAGTTTGAGGCACATGTTTTTATTTTTAAAAGTAAGCTATTTTATGCAGAAAGTGAAGCTAAAACAATAGGCCTTGGAGCTTGATCTTACGCTTTCCTTATTTGGATGTGTTTGCTTTTGTTTTTTCTTAAAGGAACAAGAGCACTCAAGGTGAAGGATAATAATCAACTAGAATCAGCACTTTGAAATTTGTTTCCCTGTGTCATCTTGAACACTTTCTTCGATTTTGAAACAGACTTAAAACTTTGTGGCATAGCAGCTATGCAGCTTGAAATCCAAGTAGCACTCAATTTTATTATTTCGTATTTGTACAATAAGCTTCCCAGACGACGTGTCAACATTTTTGGTGAAGAGCTTGAAAGACTTCTTAAGAAGAAGTATGAAGGGCACTGGTATCCAGAAAAGCCATACAAAGGATCAGGGTTTAGATGTATACATATAGGGGAGAAAGTGGACCCAGTCATAGAACAAGCATCCAAAGAGAGTGGTTTGGACATTGATGATGTTCGTGGCAACTTGCCTCAGGATCTTAGTGTTTGGATTGACCCATTTGAGGTTTCATACCAAATCGGTGAAAAGGGACCAGTGAAAGTGCTTTATGTGGATGATAATGAAAATGGATGTGAGTTGGATAAGGAAATCAAGAACAGCTTTAACCCAGAGGCCCAGGTGTTCATGCCAATTAGTGACCCAGCATCTTCAGTGTCTAGTTCTCCTTCTCCTCCCTTTGGTCACTCTGCTGCTGTGAGCCCAACTTTCATGCCCCGCTCCACTCAGCCTTTAACCTTCACCACTGCCACATTTGCTGCCACCAAATTTGGCTCGACCAAAATGAAGAATAGCGGCCGTAGCAACAAGGTCGCCCGCACTTCTCCCACCAACCTTGGCTTGAATGTCAATGACCTGTTGAAGCAGAAAGCCCTCTCCTCTTCCATGCACTCTCTCTACGGGCTTGGCTTAGGCAGTCAGCAGCAGCAGCAACAACAACAGCAGAAGACTTCTGCCCTTTCTCCTAACGCAAAGGAGTTCATTTTCCCCAACATGCAGGGTCAAGGTAGTACCAGTAGCATCTTTCCTGGTGACAGCCCCCTTAACCTCAGTCCTCTCCAGTACAGTAATGCCTTTGATATGTTTGCAGCCTATGGAGGTCTAAATGAGAAGTCTTTTGTGGATGGCTTGAATTTTAGCTTAAACAACATGCAGTATTCTAACCAGCAATTCCAGCCAGTTATGGCTAACTAAAAAATCAAACAAAAGTGAAATACAAGTAAATACTATTGTACAAGTTAAAATGCACGTACCCAAGGGTGTATCTTTTTTTCCACCTCTTGAGATTTTTTTTAAGGCTTGTAGTATGAATACATTCAGGCTTGGTTAGATAAATACAACATGCATCATTTTTTCATTTGCCAACCAAGCACAAAATTATTTTATACTGACTGTACATTACAAAAATATACTCTCAAAATATGGCCTCTTACAGTATTTAAGATATAGCAAGGACGTGGCTGATTTTTTTCATGTGTGTATATATGTATGTACACAAACATATATGTATATATATATTTAAAAAATTGGCATTAATAGGTGGGTTTATTGGTCTTTTTCTAATTGTATAATTTAATTTAGTACAAAGTTTGTAAAATATCAGAGTATATATATTGTTTCTACAACATGGTATTGCATTTATATCTTTTTACTACAGTGATCTGTGACAGCTGCAGCAGCTTCATGTTGTATTTTTTTTACTGAAATTGTAAGATATCCATCTTAAAGACATCAATTCTAAAAAAAATAAAAAGTTGTGTACAGAATATTCCTTAGTGGTGGAATTAAAATGTACGAAATATTTGCTTTTTTCAAAAGAAACACAAATTGTATTTTCTGTTAAAAGTTTAAAGATTTTTGCTATATATTATGGAAGAAAATGTAATCGTAAATATTAATTTTGTACCTACATTGTGCAATACTTGAAAAAAGGTATAAAAGTATTTTGAGTCAGTGTCTTACATGTTAAGAGGGACTGAAATAGTTTATATTAAGTTTGTATTAAAATTCTTTAAAATTAATTGACTGTTGTGGTCTGTGTTTTTACTGTTCTGCTGAGGATGAGAGCGCCGCGTTATTGTGTTGTCAGTGCTAATGATGCAAAAAAGTCTGACTCAGTGCATCACAAAGGAGCGATGGAGAGGGTTGCTGTATTGATGCACCACAATGATGGGTTGCTTTACCTAAAATCCTACTGACAAAGCACATGGCCTGATTAAGGACTTGCCTACAATTATGTGAGCAAATGTTTGCTTTTCCATAACTGCAGCTCACTGAAGTCAGAAGGTAATTTTTTTTTTTTCCATGGTAGTTAAAAGACTATAAGGTAGGTGAATGTTGCGTTATTGTGCGATATCGAGAAGGGACCCAGGTGATTCAATGAAATTCACTTTCCGTGTCATCAGAATGGATTGGAACTGTTCTCTCGAGAGGTCCTAGACCGATGCATCAGCGTTCTGTTTCTGTATTGGGGATTAATAGCTCAGAAACCAGACTGAATGCAAGTGCTGATTTACCGTTTACTAAACTCATTGTAAACTTTCATTTTATATGCTCTATTAAAAAGAGAAATGTAATGCAACTACAGTGTGACATTCTAAGGTTTTTATTTTAGTGGATTTTAACAATTTTCACTTAATAGGTTCTCAAAATGTGAATGTGAGTAGGAAGAGAAAGAATTCAGAGGCTGACAAAACAGCTCGTTTTTTCCAGGGCTATTTTGAAACTGCATCCCTTGCTCATTTCTGTCTGTTTGGCAGATTGTGTTCCTTGCTAATGGATGTTGTCAAGTTGAAGAGAAACTTACTTCTTTAATCCATAAATCTAACAAACATCAACTTATTTTCCATGGCAGTTCCAGGTGTACAATGAGAAGATACATGCTAAGCGGATAGTCCTTTGGCTCATGACAATGGTAAGCTACTGAAGGAGCAGCTGAATTTTAGTATTATGAAACGAATTTGAGAGTGAAGGTCAGTCTTTTCCTGTTTGATGCAGTTGATTTTACAAAAGGTGTAAATTCCACGCACGTGGACATCCCAAGTTTGATGCGAGCAAAGTTTTGTTGGAAGTAGCCTAGTGCTACAAGTAGGAAAAAGAGAGATTTTCAACACCAGCGTGAGATCTTTGCTTTGGATGGAGTCAGGCTGTGCAGAGGTATTGGACTGGCAAATGGCTGGAGATGTGAGGCTGACAATGGTATCAATTTCCAATGCCATGACAACCAATTCCAAAGCAATAATGGAGCAAATGGCTTTTTAGGCATTCATCTGTATTTAACTGGCTCCTTCTTATTGAGTTTGCCATCTGGTTTATCTTTCCTCTTAACGGCACATCAGTGGACAGAACTGTACTTAAAAGTGCATCATTTGGTTTCTAAATTTAAGTGGATTATCATGTTTTAAAAAGGAATTGGAAAAAAATCAGAAGAAATACTGGATCAATTACTGAAAAATGGAGAATGTTAGCTCTGTGTGTTATTTCTATTTCTAGAGTTGAAGACTTACTACAGTTTTAGTATTTACAATAATAACACCTCAACTGCCTCGGAGATTGAACAGCTCTGACAGTGGAGACTGTTCTGTGTGTTCTGTAATATTTCTATTCCTGTGGTTTAAACTGAGATTCTTTGTCTTAAAGGTCATCCAGCTTATGCTCTTCCCATTCTGAATTGTTCGGTTCCATCGTAACCAGCTCTATGTATGAAGGATGGTGGTTTGCAGCAAGGAAGAATCTTCAAAAAAAAAAGGTGTTTTTTTGCAGCACCTTTTAGAAAAATTTTAATAAGCAGGGTTTGTTTATGGTGCTTTGCAAGGATGAAATCAAGGGAGCTTCCAGTTTTCTCAAAGAATACAGATGTGAAGATTTTTTTGTTTTCTTATAGAAATTCAAGATGTGTGTTTTCTGTTCAGTCTACTTCACCCATTGATTTATCTTTTGATAAAGTTTGGTGCTGAATTTGTTAGATCAAACATTTACGTTGCAACATTCTGTTCTAAACGAGTGCCGAGTCAGCCTCTGGTTTCATTTGCATGCACCTGGTATGCTGCTCGTGAGCCGTGCTGTCAGGTAAGTGCATTTGCTTTGAGAAAAAGGAACTAAAAAGGAGTGAAGGGAGAAAAGGAAGCATTTGCTCAGTTGTGCAAGTTCTTTTGTATTTTCTCTTGTGAACATGCAGTTTACTTCCTTCAAATTGCCGGTGTAAGTTAAACCTCGGAAGATGTCTTTAATTTAAAACCTAAGTGTGCGTCCCCATCCATGCTGCTTAGTGCATCCTGTCTCTTCACTCAGTCCCCACCCAAGCACAAGTCCAAAGCACTTTCATCTGTAAGCCTCACTCAATTCTAGTTTAGACTAGACATCAGGAAGAAATTTTTCACTACAAGGGGGGTGGGACGCTGGCCCAGGTTGCCCAGAGAAGCTGTGGATGCCCCATCCCTGGAGGGGTTCAAGGCCAGGCTGGATGAGGCTTTGGGCAACCTGGGCTGGTGGGAGGTGTCCCTGCCCGTGGCAGGGGGGTTGGAACGTGATAATCTTTAAGGTCCCTTCCAACCCAAACCATTCTGTGATTCTATGATTCTATGAAGTCCATAACTTTTGAAAATCATAATGTGAGATCTGTGAAATGGGGTTGGGAGGCATCTTGGCACTGCAGAGGATGCAATGGACACCTACGGTCTGTGCTGCGCTTGTTTTGTGGGTAGGCAGCAGACCTTGCTCTTCATCAGAAGTCTAATAGCAGTCGCCAAAATTAAATTTATCTGATTATTTCTGCAAAGTAGAGCCAGCTCGCAGGTGGAGTTTACAGTACGTAGTGCTTCATTCCTGCAGAGATCCCTGCAGCGGATGGGAATCCAGAGGGTGCGGGCTGGCCTGGCGCTGGATGCTCGGTGAGTACAGGTTTCGTAGTTCTCTTAACCTCAGCTATCAGAATCGATACACATTGAGGACGGGGTGTAAGCCACTGAAAGATCCATCCCTCCTTCACCATGCAAAATCAGAAAGCTGTTAAACATTGCTCGTGCGATCTCCTGCTACAGACACGTGTGGCAGATGGTGACCCAGCTGCCTGTGCCCTGTGCTCCCACCGTATTGCAACCTGCAAGAGCCCCTGAGCAGCAAACAGCCCCGCTGCATTTCTGGGATATCAAGTAACCAAACAACTAGTTGTTAAATCAGCTTTTTTGGGCCAGCATGGGATCAAACCAGCGTTCATTTACTGATCTGATGCCCCAGACTGTTCTATCAACGTTTCAGGAATAAATACCTCGGAGTTTGTGGCGGCAGTGCTGGAGCAGATGAAGCAAACCGGTGGTTCAGCACTCTTTTTTATATCATCAGCAAGTTGATTTAAATTGAGTGTAGAGAGTTGGCTGCATTCCTCTCATGAGCTGCATAAAAAGTTTGCTAAATTGAAGTGCCAGAGCTGTAAAATCCTGCTGAAGGGATTGTTTCCAAAGATCAGCGAGAGGAACGGTTCAACTGTTACCGTGGCAGTGCGTGTATTGACTTTTGTCCTCTTGGCTTTATTTTAGTGAGGGTAGTACGGAGTTTTGCCTTACAGAAGGGAAAAAGCATTAAGACTGGGGAACATAAACCACATTCTCTTTGGCACTACGCGTTCTCTACCTCATAGACAAAATATGATCAGTGTGCGGAACGAATAGCAGGTGTAAAATATTTTTAGAAAAACCTTGGCATACAGCGCAGACATCACTCAACCCCCATCCTTTATTCTGTCAACTTTTGTTTGCTAAAAACATTCTGTAATAGTGATGGTTGCACTTTTGGTGGAACTTGCAGTTTTCAGTGGGTAATTCAGCACTTCAGAGGCCTGGAGTCGGAGATCCTCGCCTCCTCTGAGAGCGGAGACACCGTTGCATTTAAACACTCCGTCAGCTCCGTGCCCTCATGGAGCTCATTGAGCTGCATTCCCTTTTCCACTTTGCTTCAAGGTTCCCCATGGTGTAAAACAAAAGAGGACTCTGGGGCTGTAGTGCTGTAATTATTGTTCAGTGCCCCTGCAAGCTTCTTTGGGAAGGTTATATCAACAGGACAGGCTAATGCAATTAAAAACAGACCTGGAAACCCACCTTTTTTCCCTTGTCAGAATGCATTCTTTCCCTGCTACACCCGTAACCCCTTCCTTTGTCTTTTCTGCCTCTCCCACAGCATCCTGCGAAGGACCAGCTCGTGCGTTGCTCCCACTGTTCGCCGCCTCTCACCACTTGCTCTGCTGTACCCGGCTTTCGTGCTGCTCTTCACCTGGACTCCACTTCTCTCTGGCCTCAAATTGCTCAGTGCCGGGAACGGCTGTGTCATGGGGGACCCCCCCGCGCCAGGCTCCAGGCACCGAAAGGCACCCCCGTCCCCTGTCCCGTGCAGGCTGAGGCTGGCTTGGCTTCGCTTTGTCTCTGCAGGCGGAGTGTAAAGAACCCCGGGGTGTCAGAATACAGGTAAGGATTATGTTGGATGCTCACAGTCTCACGAAACTGGGTGAATTTGCTGCTCAGGCAGCCCCATCCAGTAACACAGCAGCCTGGGAGGTTTTAGGCACGTTGATGGAAATGGGAGGTGAGAGGTTGGTGAGGAACATGCTCTAACAGATGACCGCTCAGGCACCCTGTGTTCCGGATCTGACCCCGGGCCAGTCTCTGCCCTTTTCTCTGTTGGTTCTGTCTCCATTGAAATTCACTGTTAGCAACTCGCTGGCTGTTGCTGTCTTTTTGCTGTCGATGAGGAACTTCATCCCACTTGTGTGTCCCACAGGAACACCTCCCGAGGTTGACCGTCCGTCCCCTCCTCTCCTTGCCTTTACTCTCGGTGGCCCAAGAGAGTCTCCCCCGTGGCACGGTTCACTTGAGGTGTGTTAGATGACCTTTCCATTTTGAAACAAGGCATGCATACAAGAGTAAAGCACTTGATTCTCATTGTCCATGGTGTACAGAGTCTGATTCATCCACCAGCGGAGCAGAAGGCCTCCGGAGCAGTGAGATCTCACATTCTGCCTATTGTGATTCTCTAAAAGAATTTTCTGTGGGTGTTTGTTTAGATATGGAAGTATATATTCCTCCAGTACAAATCATGTGAAAATTTTACACCAGCCTACTCACTGAAGTTGCTGCTGGTCAAAATTAGACTGGGATACAGATTTTTACGAACTAAAACAAATTCCTCTTTGATTTTTGTTAGACCGTGAGGTTAAGCATCCCATGTGCCAGCACAGACAGGGCTGCTGGGTCCTGCCACCAGCTGTGCTGTGAACTGTCTGCCCAGCCTGCAACAGATCGCTTCAGCCTTCTCAAAAGTGGTTTCAGTGCTTTAAAGCCCCTACTTGAGCCCCTAACTCCCTGCTGAGTCTCAGATGTTGTAGACAACTGCAGCGTATTTTTGAAGCCAGGGGGTTGCTGGTCGGTCTGTCTCAGGGTGTCAGGTCTGTGCAGCACCTCCCTTTGGCCCTTTAGTGGGAGGAATGCAAAATTCCTGAATACTGTTGAAAATGTAAACACCTGGGGCAGTTACCTACTGCGCAGATATTTGTGAATCTCGTTTATTAACTGCTTTGAGCCGTAGGTTGTATTTTACTTGAGAACAATTGGTATTTCATTTTTAAACAGCGCATAACGGTGTTCTCCATTTGTGCCTCCTGCACTGTTAGTGCCGTCCTTAACGACTTATTTCAGTATTGCCAAAGCAAATCGCTCGAGAAATTGTGATTCAACTCTCCAAGAATATTTTAGAAATTCTGAGGTAATTGTAAATAATAATCAACCTCTCACCATATTAACTTATCTTCTGGGTGTAGAGTTAAATAGATTCCAGAATGTTCTAGCTTTTCTCTACAAGTCCACTAAGAACTTAATTTTTAGGTGAAAATTTAGAACTTTAGGAAATCACAGGTTCCCTGGGACTGGCACTTCCCAGGAAATGGAATATCCAGGGATAGGGATGAACTCATAAGTGTTGCCAATGAACCACAGCTGCTGGATGGAATCAGATTTCTAAGTGATCCAGAAGGACCGAGAGCTGCCACCGCCCTCCTGTCTGGGCAGTTTGCATCACACGTTTGACAGTCTGGTGGCAACAGCTGCGGGCAGTGACTCTGATTAACGCGTACAAAGTGACAGGGGACAGAGAGGCTCGGTCAGAGGTCAGCCACGGCAGCTCTGACCTCTCTCTCCTGATCCTCGAGGAAAGTCTCCAAAACTGCTTCAAAAGCCAATCCCAGTGCTGAAATTCCTGACTCTAGGATACAAAACTCACACAGATATTGATTGCACATTACATGATCATGTTTGCTGCCACCAGCCATCCCTAGGCAATAATTATTCCTGTCTCTCTCGCCCTCTCTTTGTGCTGCAGATGACATTATCAGCCCTCCTCTGGCGAGCATCCTCCCTTTGATCAACAGGAACCAGCCATCCCTTCTCTCAAATTGACTAATTCATTAATGTAATGGAGTTTAACTCAGAACAATTATTCTCAACCTGTATTTAGCTCTAAGGTTATTGCTTCTATTTCAGACCGAAGGAAGCCTTACGTGCCTGGAACCATACCAGTTTCCCCAGGTACCCCGGCTGACCTAATAAACGGTGTCCCCCCTCCCTGCCCTTGCCTCCCTTACGCCTTGCACTGTCCCCGCTGCAACACGTCCCCTGCGCTTGTTCCTGCTCGGCTGAGGCTACAAGCGAAGGCACAGCCTTGGTGAGCGACAGCAGGAGGTACCCGACCAGCCCAGTTAACAGGAGGGAAGCGGAGGGGAGCTGCGCAGTCCAGGAGCCGTCCGTCCCACCTTGTCTGGGATTGCCTGGCTGTCCCCAGCCTGGCGGGGGCTGGTGGGAGGTCAGTGAATCTGCTGGTGACACCGGAGACCTGTGAGCAAGGCTGACTTGGTGATCCCCTCAGGAGATGGCACGCGTTTGGGAGTGACGAACTTTCAGAGGTCAGTGAAGTTGGCTTTCATTGTTCCTTGCTGTCTCTGTGGTTTGAAGAATTCAGTATTTGGAGCAGCTCACCTGCCCCAAGCAGATACCAGAAGATCGGTTAGATTTAGCTTCCAGATCTCGTCTTCACAGATCCGTCCCTTTTCAAATGTTCTGCTGCACAAACTCTCATCTTGTTTAGTCTTTGAAATTCCTACGTTTCCCCCACCTGATTTCTATGTTTTCCTTCAAGGTCTTCCGTAAAACTTGCTTTTCTTAGTTTCTTTCCCAAACCAAGCCATTCTGCCCCTTCTGCTTGCCTGAGGTCCGTGCCGTGTATAATTTGCGGGGTATTATCTGAGGGAGGCTGTGATCTCTCCAGGGCAGGGCTGTGTCCCTCCCCTCACTCACAGTTGCCCATTTTACTCTATGAGGTTGAATAAGAAGGACAGAAATAGAAGAGTACACAGACACTCCAAAATAAACTGTGTATTTGTGATCTATGTTCAAGAAACAAATGCAGGAACAATTGTTTTCAGTAACATGGTTTACGCCGTACCACTGGAAGTAGAAGCAGCAGATGCTTTAGGCAACGAAGCTTCCTTTACAGAGCCTTTGTGGAATGTATTTATCTAAAAATACAGATAGTTATGGTAGAGAGCGATGCTCCTCTGCTGATCTAGAGTTAATTCTCAGTGGCAGCACAGGACTCTGAAATCTTGTAAACAATAATCCGGCTGTAGTAATATCATGTACTTCATCCCCTTCCTTCTCTGCAGCATCCCCAAGCCCTGCCCAGGCTGATTTCCGTGGCCCCTGCTGCGGTGAAACAATCCCGCTCGCTCGGGTCTGCCACCGTGTGCCACCGTGTGCCACCGTGTGCCACCGAGGCTCCGAAGAGGAGGACGGATGGGGAGCAGGATGATGACTCTGTTCACCCACAACAGAGGTAACCGTGGGGAGGGAAACCCTCACTGTGCAGGACAGAGTTTTCCCTTTAATAATCACTGAAACTTGTCCTCCCTGCGTATGTGCTGTGGGTAATGTGCGGGTAACAATAATGCATTTTAAAATACATTTTGGTCTGAGATCTCAAATTAGTTTGGCTTTTTGGTGCCTGCACAAATGGGCTCCACATACTTCAATGTCTGCCTGACGAAATTAGAAAACGAGTGCTGTGTAAGCGGAGACAGGGATCATCTGTGAGACTGACTTTGAGCTGACTCCCTCCAAAAGTCAGAGTGGTTAGAGCTGGAATTCGGACTTTGCCTATTTTCCGGAGAGATCTGAGGCTGTCCAGCCCGACCCTGCTGCCGGGGGCATTGCTGCAGGGTGGCAACTGGCCCGTTCCCTCTCCTGACATTTGCATTTGCTCCAACAAAAGGCTCATTCTGGCTGGGAGTGCTGTGGCCGGCTCTCACGTTGTCCAGTTCCCGGTTGCTTTTTGGAAAGAGCTAGCTGTGCTCGAGTGCCTGGCTTTGAGTCACTTCTGCGGGGCGCTGTCATCTTGGAAATTTTGGTCTTTTGTCCTGTATAAGAGGTATCTGTATTATTTGCAAGCAGTTAGTCATCTGCTAGCCAGAAATGGGTTGTTTTCCTTAAGGATGTTTAGGATCATATAACTCTTACAGGCAGAGGGGAAAATGCCCATCGATGTTGGGATGAATCATGTAACTGCTGCAGAGATCTCCAGCCAGAGCCTCTTCCACTCCCCGTCAGAGCTCCTGAGCTCGAGGGCTGTGTCCCACCTCCAGCCTTTCCCACTGTGACATTTATCCGGGCATCCTGAAAGACAAAGGGGAGCCCAGGCTGTACAGCTCCTAGCCAGTTATTTCCTTCTACACTTGGTGGTTTGTTTGGGTTTTTTTTTCCATACCACTTGATAAATGATGCCGTGGAGCGCTGTGAATGCAGGATGTGACCTGCTCACCGTGGTTGCCTGCTCCTGGCTTCCAGCAGCGGTTCTGATTTCTCTGGGCTCCCATTCCCCACCAGCCCAAGGTGTGACCCCGTTTCTGAGCCTTGCAGAGGAGCTGTGAGGTTTCCTTCTCGCTTGAAAGCTTTGGGTGACCCTGGGGTGCGGTACCACTGCTGTCGTAAAGCACCTTCCAGTCACCCACAGACTTTTGTCCTTAGAAAAGCCCTGGGTGGTGTCACTGTCCCTGTCCTCGAGGTGGGGACGGGGCAGAGGAGAGATGGAGGATCTGGGGACGAGGTGGCCCACGAGGTGAAAAGAGAAAAGTATTATTTGCTTTCCATCCGTTCGGTGTCCCGTGCTTGGTCGGGATGTGCTTAAACTGGGGACAGCTGCTTTACGGGGATGTTGTCAAGGGAGCTGGTGGTGCCAGTGACTGTCACTTAACGCAGACAGGGCACAAATCCTCCTCGCTGGAGACAGCCCAGGCTGCACGGTGCCCACAGCGAAGATGTCAGTCAGTGGGTGACACTCAGTGGCATCCTAGCAGTACCGGGACAAGCCAATCAAGACAAAAAGAAGGAAAATTGGAAATTGGTCACTATTAGTTGTAACGCTTTGAAGTCCTCTTAGAAGCAGACCCCAAAAGCCCAGCAGAACCCAATGGGTTCATCCTGATGGTCCCTCGGTGGTGCTGTCACCCCGGGGTGAGGGGTCCCTGCCGGGCGCTTTGCTGCTGGTTTTGCCTTTGCAGAGGTCAGGTTCTGGAAGGCCACTCACAGAGCAAATGCCTTTGCCGTGCACGTGTTCCTCGTGAACTGGAAGAACCTGAAGGACTGGTGAAATGGGAACCCTGCAGCCAGCTCCTGCCAGGATTCTCTTGGGGATTCTTCTTTCCTCGCTCCTTCCAGAAATGAAGCAACATTAGCTGGGAGGTGCCTTTCGACATGGCAATTGGCCCACGAGGCTGGGTTGAGGCATGGCCGGGTATAGGATGCGCTAAAAATATACGTGACAAATGTAAACATTGACTTTTGGCAGGGTGGGAGTGTGTCTGCCGAGAAGTGCCGGCACGGCGAGCGGGGCGGTCGGCAGTGCTGGGTGCTGCGGGGGGAGAGCAGTGGGGAGGGGAGAAACCACAAGCCAGAGGAAGAATGTGTTTGGGTTTGGTTTTTTTTTTTTTCCTAAGCAATTATTTTAAATTGTAACAGCTTCACACATTAAAACTGCAGCTTTTCTGTCGTTCTGTTGTGGTAACCCTGTTTCAACAGGTAGGAGAAGAAACTGGAAGGGGGGAAATAAGGAAATCGAGAAAGAGGAAGGACCTTTCGAAGGGGAAATGCCTCCACCTCCTCCCTCCTCTGCCAGACTCTGTTCTTCGTTTCGTTTTTAAGATGTAAGAGTGAACACAGAAATGAAGAAGGAGGTTGTGTGAGCCCCTGCTTGTGGCCGAAGGCCCAGCCCGGTGCGGCCAGGGCAGGGGACAGGGCAAGGTGACACAGCCGGGTGCCACGTCAGCGCACTCCTGCCCCGTGGCTGCCAACAAAGGTGGCCATTGAGAGCCCGCCGGGGGCGATTGTGCTGCGGGAACGGGGCTGAAACCACCAGCTCCCTTCTGCGCAGCAGCTGATGGGCCACGTGAGCCTGCTCGCTGCCACCTCCTCTTCCTCCTCCTCCTCCTCCTCCTCCCCAGCAGAAGGTCTCTGGGGCTCTGGGGAGCGGTGGCGGTTGGCGGCTGTGCGGGAGCTGGCCGTGTCGAGCCAGGATGGACGGCTGGGCTGGGGGGACATGGGTTCCCCCAGGTGCACGAGCAGCACCCACCCAAGCAGCCGCAAAGCAAACGAATGTGCTCGTCCCCAGCCCATCGACTTTTGTTGTCGGCTGAGGATGCAACGGCAGCAGAAGGGAAAACGCAGCAGCTCGCTGTTCCCCTCCCTTGCTCTTGCTGACTCCAGCCATCCCGTATGTGCAGCTCCAGAAGGAATGAGTAAAATTATTTTGTTCAAGGCACTTCTGCTCCAGAGCATAAAGTTACTCAGCATTTGCAGGACCAGGTTTATTGTAGATATTTTTATTCTGTGTCTATTTTGCTCTGCCTCCGACTGATGTATAATGGACGATTCCGATGAACAGTGCAGGAGGAGAGTAAACAATGCTTTCCTCATACGTTACAATCCAAAAGAGATTTTTTTTTTTCCCTTATGTTTGCAAAAACGTATTCATGTTCAGATTTTCCTTATGCAAAAATGAAAGCTCCTGAACTCCCGGCCAGGGAAGGACTGGTGAGCAGAGAGTGTAGGAGCCTGGCTGCACCATGTTATATAAACAAACTGGTGTTTTTGCAAGCAGACCTCGAGGAGTTTGCAAATGCATTTATTTAAGCAAGCAACCCATCTGCTCCTGCCAATAATGGATTCACAAACCAATTGTGTGTTTGCTCAGCTCACAGGCCAATGAGTTTTGCATATGTTACATGATTTGCACAAATCGATACACCGTGTAGGCACACACGCTCACATCTGGAACGCACAAGCCATGAAGAAGGGATTTGAATAGTGACCTAGTTAGCACCTAGCAGCGTCTGGACCTTCAGGGCAAAAATATAATGTTTCTCCTTTTTTTTTTTTAATTTTAATGAACTGTTAGATTTTGTTAAGCAGGCTGGAGCAATGCCTGTTTCCCAGGGCTGCGGGACTCCTGCAGGATGCAGCTACCGCAGGAGAGAGGCTTGGAGCTGCTTCGCTCCCCTGGCTGGCCAAGGAGAAGCCCCAGTTACAGGTTCAGCTGGATGGAGGAGCTGCCCCCGCGCACCATTGCCAAGTACGTGGAGATGCATTTTCATTCTAGCTATGGAAAAGAAATCTTATCCAGAAAAAGAAAACTAGTCCCTTATCTGGGAAATATGAAATATAAGCAAAACCCCAAACATCCGACCCAGAAATATCTTTCTGAGCCCTTCAGGGTGTCAGGGGTCCCTGTTTGTATTTACGTGTCCATCCCCCACCACATCCTTCTGTGGTGGCACCTGAGGCTCTGGAAACCTCCCTCCTTGCCAGAAATGTTTGTAGAAACAGCAGGTTTCTCATCACGCTGGGGAATGCTTGCAGAATGCCATCTCGAATGGTCAGCTGCGGGCGTTCGCCTTGGAGCGTGATTTAAGGAGCTGTGCTCGCCCAGCGACAACCAGGAGCTCCTTCTGCCGTACGCACCCTTGAGCAGGCTGCTGAGAAAAGTGGAGGCCAGGAACTGAAATTTTATGACCTGGTAATGCCCAGAGGCTCAAACCCATGACAAAAGTCTTGCTGGTCAAGGCAATTACTAAAAAAAAAGAGAATGGGGAAAAAAAAACAACCCAAACTTGTCCTCTTTCCAGATTATCCTCTAAACAACCTGTGAGCTGCAATAATTCTGCAAAAGATGTTATCGGGAGTGTTTTTTACAGTGAAAGTAGCTTTAAATAATAATGAAAAAATGCATGTGTGTGTATTTTACAAAGTGAGGAAAACTTTCTTCCTCTTCAAGCCTGTAGCCTGTGAATAATTTGTGAACAAGAGAAGCAGCTCCATCTATCTTACGCTGGGTTGGTTACAAATCATTTGCTCATGTGTAAATCTTCCTGACAGGGTAGGAGCAGCAAATCCTCCTTCAATTTTTTTTTTTTGTCTGCTGAAAAACTTCTATAGCTACACATGAAAAATGGAATCGATAGGTAACAGGTGTAGAAGTGCATCTCGGGATGAATATATTCCTGGAGCCCGCAACGGAGGGGCTGGGGGACAGCAGCTGGTGGCTGCGGGGCAGGGTTTCTGGCTGGCACACATTGCTGAGCCACACGGGCAGGAAAACAAAAGCCAAGCCAAAATGACCCTTGTCAAAACCCGCTTCCCTCCCAGCACACCTCCAGCGAGGAGGCAAAGAGCCGCTGCCCGAGGGAAAGGCGTCCGAGCATCCGTCCCATCGGGGAGAAACCTCTGGTTCAGAGCTCGCAGAGGTCCCTAGGTGGCAACACTGCTCCTCCTGACCCTCCTGCCAGCCTGCTGGCGGCTCGGAGATCGCAGGAACTGTGACTGAGACCTTAAACTTCCATTCACAACTAAAAGTGAGAAATGAAGGATATGTTTAACGCTGGTGGTGGCAAAGGAGGGCAGAAACCTGCGATCGCTGGAAGGCTTTGCCATCTGAAGGCAAATTAAAAGACCAACAGAAACACCCAGGAATTTGTTTATTTAAAGGAAATAACAAGGTTTTAAAGCCAAGTCCATGACACCAGGAGATGTGACTCACAATCTTTAAACGCTTCGGGCTGCGAGCACACAGGTGTTTCTGTGACCAAAGCCCGGCAGGTGACAGTCACAGAAGCTGGTGCAGCCTTTCCAGCCGGGGGGCTGGGACTGGGGATGCTCTGCTGGGCTGTGGCACACAGGGACCGCTTGCTCCATCCCATCACCTGGCTGTTAGCACTGCCAGCTCTCCACAGGTGGGCTGTGGCTCTCCATCTCTGTTCGCAGAGGGCAGCCCCCTTCCAAAAACACGGTAAGTAACCCCCAGCACCGATGTGGGCTGGACAGCTGGGGAGAAAAGTGCCCACCCCCCCTGCTCCTGGTGTTCTCAGGGGAAAAGCATCAGCAGAGACCCAACAGCAAAGGGGATTTTGGTGTAAGTCCTGCTTATCACACCGGTCAGATGACTAGAGAAAGGCATTAACTTTTTCCTTTGAATCCATGTTTATTCTCTGCTGCCCCTGCCCAAGCCTGCGGGTCTGTACACAGCCCTGCCAGCGCCGGTCGCACGCGCTTGTGAACGGCTGCGCCTTCGCCGAAACGCCAAACCAGCCCAGAAAAGGAGCAATTGCATTATGTCAGGGATAAAATACTCCTGCCCATCTCTTGATTAGATGACTCTTGCAGCTAGCTAGCACAGTCAAAATTGGAAATTGCAAATATTGTAATGAAATACACAATTTGAGTTTCATCCTGAGTTAATTACCTGAGCAGTATGCATCCGTTAGCTACAAGAAATTACAGCAGAAATGGAGAATTTGATTGCAATATTCACTTCTCAGATGATCTGCAGGTCAAGTATTATTCACTGAAGAGACTCATGAATAATTTTGAATAACTGGACCAATATATTTAGAAACTGTGCAATCTGCAAACAGGGAGAGAAAAAGCCTCCAATAAATTACACATTGTGTCTTTTCCTGCAGCTCTGGAAATGGGTTTGATTGCCCTGTCACACTCCCTACTGTATCTGGGGTTTTTTCCAAATAAACCTAAAATCTCTCCTGCGATGTTACCAACCAGGCAAGGATGGAATCAGTCAAATGGGAACCGACCACCCAGCTCGGGGCGGGGGGGTTGGTTTCCCCTTAGAAAATCCAAAATATACAGATGAGTGTTTGCGGAACCGTTAAATGAACTAGGGCAAAGCAAACCACAACTGGGGAACGCTTCACTTTAGGCAGCAAACAAACCAGGCAGAGGCAGAGCGAAGAAGTGAGTGGTCCCTGCAGCGCTATCCACACGCCATCTCGTGTCGGGCATGGGAGCAGCCGGATGCTCCTGTCCCAATTCCCAGCAATCTGACATGATTTCAGTGCTGAGGGGTGAGGTTATTTGTTTTTTCTTTGCACCCCAGGTATTGCAAAAACAGGAAGATGTGACCACGTGAGGAAGACCTTGGGTTCTCCATGCTGGGGCCATGGTGGGTCCAATAACTCTGTGTGTGACGAGTTGGCCACAGGTGCTTGGGTTTGGCTCAAGTGATTAAATTATACGTGTTGGACACTGCTGGATGGAGAACCTGATCCTGCCTGTTTACATGGTGAGTCCTGTTGAGGGCAACAAGACCTCCTCTGCCCCACCACAGTCTCTGTAATACCCTGGTTGTGCCTTGCTTTCTGTCTAGGGATGGAGCGACTTGGCCAAGGCCAACCTTGGAGCCATTTCCCAAAGGAGCTTTGTGATCTTCAGCATCTTCGCAAGCACCAGAGATGCAGCAATGCTGAGACATCTTCTAAAGGGACTGGAGGCTCCAGAGTTTGAAGGGTTTGTGACTGTGCCCGTTGTCCCTCCTGCAGCATGGTGTGCTTGGGCAGGCAGATGGAGGTAAGGTTCCTATTTTAGCAAGATTTGACTTTATGGGGCTGGGATGTGGCCAAGGTTTATCCGGTGATCTTAGAAGCAAGCCTCTAATAGCAAGGAGCGTTTTCTTAGCAAGGCAGTAACCACCCAGTCTGAGCAGGATGCGCTGTGTTGCTGAGATGTCTGTAGGCTTTGTGCTTGTCAATGGGAGTGTTGCAAGTCAGCAAGCTGCTGGTGCTGTTCTGAGCGGTGCAATGGGCAGGGTCTGCTCAGGGGGCTGCCTGCACAGCAGACGCACTCTGGACTGGCCGCCCTGGTCACATCCACGTGCGGATCATCCAGGTCTGGAATGGGAACAGCTTGGTTGGAGTTACCATAGCTAGGATTCGCTTTTCCCCAGTGTACATTTACCGATATTGCATTTCATCTGATATTTTATCACCCTGTCACTTGGTATCACGATGCCCTTCTACAGCTCCTCGCAGTCAGCTTGCGTTTCCGCAGCCCTAAATAACGCAACAACCACCCGCGTAACCCACCTCTCCATCCCTCTCCCAGGCCTTCTCCATCAAGCAGCCCAGGCCCTCGCACAGGTCCCTTGGGACAGTTGGTGACTCCCTTCATTGTGACACCTCACCTTTCAGTCTCACCCTTTCTTTCCCGTGTTTCAACCCGTGGTTGGCTCAGGAGACTGCCTTACCTCTCCCCACGGGACAGTGGAGGGTCTTTAAAAGCCTTGGCTGAGGAAGCTGATCAGAGGCCTTGATCCAACTCAACTCTCTCAGTTGGACCATCTCTGTCATCGCGATGGCCTCAAAGACAGCAAAGTGTCAGAGAGTGTCCCTTCCCTCTGTGGAAGAATCCAGACCCTTCCTCTTTACTCACAGCCATCACCCAGCTGTGAGTTTTATCCTCGGTTGCAGTTTGTACCAGACCTGCTGAGTTTTCATACCCAGCCCCCAGGAACTCTTCTCTAAAATTAGCCCCGTGATTGCCACCTTCCATCCTCCGGTCCTACCGCAGGCTGAAGCAAAGGTTACCCGCTGCTGTTAATGGTTAAACAATTTATTATGTGAGCACTTTTACCCTTGGGCGAATACCCTCTGATCCTGGAGGTTAATTACTGTTGGTTTTCTATTTTTCCAAGCAGTAGAAGGACTCCTGTCCTTTATACGTGTTATAATACCTCCTTGGTTTGGGTGTGTTTGGAGCAGAGCAGAAGAGGAAGAGAAGGCACAAACCCCTTCATGGGCAGTTCCTTTTAATGCCAGTTAATCCAGTCTAACTGCCACGTTGTCATGCTAGTTTATGGTGAAAAAATGCTTCCCCTCCTCTCTCTAGATGAATCTTTTCCTCGTTCTCTTTTCTCCAGCCTTCTCCTTTCCTCTTGCATTTCTAGCCATCATGGGACAGATGAGAGGGCGTAGGAATCACCAGGGGGACAAGCCCCGTGGCCTTTTCCACCCTGTCAGCACCAGTGTCTCATGCCCCGGGGGATCGTACGAGATGCCCCAGAGTGGGATGTGGAGGAGGCTCATCCCCGCCCCAAACTGCCCATAATCCTGCAATGTGGACAGTCACGTCCGTCGGGTTTGTGCTCAAGGATGTTGTCAGAGCTGCTGTGGCCATGGGCTCCGGCAGCACGTGCAGGTCCGTGTCCACCAGCAGGGCTGAGGCTTGGGGCAGACCCTCCCGACCGTGCCGGCCGGGCTCGCGAGTCGGCGGTTCGATGGTGAGCACCCAACGCGGGCTGGCTGGGACGAAGGGCGGTAACAGGTGTGCACAGAGTAAAACACCAAAATCAGAGTTTCCTGCCTTTGAAACCTGAAGTGCAGAGCAGCCTTTGGAAGACTTTCCATTTGCTTTCTACACTCTCAGGCTTGAATGTCATATCACTTGCCCAGCCATAAATAGCTGTGAACCAAACGGGCTGTGCTGCTTTTTTGGCTGATAGATACGTCTGTGAGCGCTGCAGCGTTATCTTCACATCCCACTGCTGTTTGTGTTGTAGATCAGGAGCTTGAGCTGGCTTTTTTTTTTTTCTTTTTCAAGATTTAGAGAGCTGGCAGAACATTTATTCAGTTGTGCAACCTCCATTCAGAGTATTTCTCCGATCCTGGACGTGGGGCTCATTTTTTGTCCTTTGACAGCTGCTGTAAATCAATAAGGCAGCTGGAGGTCACTTGCAGTCAATCAGTAACCAGAGCCAGCGGAGGGGAAAACACCAAGTATTGGGTATAAAAGCGCAGGCTCCAAACTCAAAGTTCTCACTTGGGGTGACATTTTCACCGCTGTGCCTTCGGAAACCTGGCTCCATCCCGCCCTGGTGTAGGTACCCAGTCTGGCCTGATCTCTGCCCGGTCACTGCCTGCAGGGAGGGTTTCACAGCACGTGCACACCGGGTGAGCTACAGCAAACCGGGGCACAAGGTGCTTCGGGGGGAGGAAATAGGTCTCGTGGTGCAAGGTGCTAATTTGGTGCCGGCTGAACGAATGACTCCTCCTTGTCACAGGAAGTCATTAGGTGTTGCTGAAGCCATGCGTGACCTTCGTCACCGCCACCTCCCTCTGGAACCCAGACCTGTGGCCAGGCAGTAATTCTTGCAGGGGTCCCTAATTCCCTTTGAAACAACTGGGAGCTAAGATCTTAAATACCTTTGCCGCCTGAATCATCTTGCAATGGCATCATCATCTCTGTTTGCTCCTTGTTCCGGAGCTGGTTGCCCATAAAAACTTCTGCCTGACCTCATCTCCAGCCCCGGCAATGAGAATGCACTCTGTTTCCTCTTCCCTTTGACCTCAGCTCCTCTGGGCTTTCTGGTGATGCAGGATCATCAGCATCCCACATCATCTCCCAGTAATCACCCAGCCATCGCTCCCCGCATGCTGACACGGGCCCTCGTGCCCTGCGCCACCGGCTGTGCCCTGCATCAGGCCCCGCATGGGATCTGGAGGTGCTGCAGCAGTCCCCTGTGCAGACGCTGCCCGCCGTCACTTCTGTGCTGGTATGTTGTCCCCCTGTCACTAGAGCTGCACAGACAGTTTGCACAATAGCCTGTGACTCATTTTGGGATCCGTGTGCTGGGTGGTTTCCGCCCAGCTCTAGCTGCAGGGTTTGCAGGTTCCTGTGTTGCACCTTTCCTCTTCCTCCCAGCCGGGGAGTGGGCATGCCGTGCTGCTGCCAGTGGCTCTGCACTGTCCTCCTGTGTCCCCAGATGCGTCAGATCCATCCCGGAGCCCTGGGGAGGTTCTGCAGGTCTCGGACCCAGCTAACATGACTCTGCTCCCTTGCTGCTTCCCGGGCTGGTGTCTGCAGGAAATGCTGCTTCTCTGGTGTCTGCACCCAGAGAGCTTTGACAGTGGCTGTGGAGGTGACATCCTTCCTCCAGCTTGTCCCTGGAGCCTCAAACAGGCGCTTGTGCTCCTTTCCAGCCCGCTGCTGTGCAAGGAGAGGAACCGAGGAGGCTTTTCCTTTTCTCTCCCTTCTTTCATACATTTAATACTTTAAATACTAGCGTTTCCTTCCAGCTTTCTGACACCCTTGAGAGATGTACCCGGGAGAGCAGGAGGGGAAACGGAGTGCATGAGCCACACAAAAGGGATTTTCTGATCAGCAGCCGCGTGCAAGCAGCTGTTAGCCCTGCAAAGGCTTTCACACCGTCCTCCCGCACCAAGCCCTGCGTAGGCTTTTCCCAGGCCGGCTGACTGGTCAGACTCGAATTTTAGGCTTCTTAAGGGTTTAATAAGAGGCTGAACTTAAATAATAGCTTTGAATGGAGAGCTGAATTCTTCAAGGGCAGCAAGTGGAGAGGTGGGGGGTGAGGGTCAGTCCCATGTCATGGAGAGGGGTGATGCTCCCAGCATGGCTGGGGACAGTTTTTCTGGTGCTGAGCAGGCGGGGGGATGTCCGTGGCGCTGCTCCTTCTGCTTTGGGGCAGATGTGGTGTTTCCGTGCAGCAGAGCACAGCCCTCACTCCCAACAGGGCTGCTCATGTCCCGTATTTGCCTTCTCTGGGTCACCTGTCCCCGTGGGGCTGGTGGCTGGCACCAAGCTGGTCCCAGCTCCTCAGTGTGGCACCGCGGGAGCAGCGCGGACCAGCCTGATCCGTGGCAGAGCAGGGACTGTGGCCCCGTGCGGGATGGTGGCTGGGGCTGATGCTCACCCGTGCCGCCTCGTGCTCCGGGTGCATCTGCCCAGCACGGAGCCACCCCGCAGGCACCACGGGCTGGGAAGCAGCTGGCTCCGTGGGTTTGGGCAGGAGCCACACACGCATGGCCACACTGTGTGTGGGAGCTGGGCTGGCCTGTTCGGTGTCCCCTTGCACTACACCGTGGTGGAAAACTGACCCAGAACGTCCCCTGGGATCAAGCCCTTGCACTCCAGGACTGGACGGTGCACATCGCCCATCCCCGGGCTGCAGTGCGGCAGAGCTCTTGCACCTCACTGTGCTGTAAGTGCGGGCTTTGTTCCCAGGGGTTTAACGGGGAGCATTTTAGACTGCATTTTAGACATTTAGGACTGCATTTTAGACCCCGGGCTGAAGTGCTGCAGTGTGTGAGCTGGAAACGCAGTGAATCATGTGCTTTTCACTCTCAGCTACGCTTGCAGCCCAGCTCTTCTGGAACACCCGGGTACACGTCTCCCGGATCACTCCAACACTCCCACACTTGCAAAATCCTTTAGCTTTTGGGAAAAAAAAGAGCCAGATAAAGTCAATCTCTACTAAATCTTCATCCTCCGATGCCTCTGTGTTAGAACGTATGGCAAGAACATGCCACTTCCTACGGCTTCCTTGAAAAGTGACAGCTGAGCCATCGGAACGGTGGCACTTGCCACAGCCAGGGGTGATCCAGCAGAGGAGGGCAGCAAGGCTGGCAACTCCTGGCTCCAGAAAAGAGGCTTCAGAAGAACATACACAAGTGTTACGGACCTTTAATTGGAGTTTTCTCACATACACTCAGGAAAGGTGCAACAAAAAATCCGAGCAGGTATTTTCTTGGCCAGCCAGGCTGGTCCAGGCTCCTCTCCCTCCCACCTGGCTCCTTCTGAAATTATACAAATAACTATCAACTGAGATCCATTCCTCTTGCTGGAGCATTTCAGACACAACCCAAGCCCAGACCACTGGGAGAGGAGCCCAGTTCTCTGCCACGCTGTGGTCTCTACCCCTGGCTTGGCTGCCAGTGCCGGGCACGGAAACCTTCCACGGGAACCGGAGCTGGGCTCACACTCACCCTTGTTACCCTCGCTCTTAGCTTTCCTCCCTGCAACAGCAAAACACCCAAGGAGCACAGGCTTCGGGGGGTTTAGAGCCTTGCGTGTCATGCTGAACCCAGCATCTGTGCATTTTGTCTCCATCCCCCAGCCCTTACGGCTCCCAGCCCCAGCACAGCTCTGCAAAAGCAGACGCGTGCCACCACCGGGCACCAGCCACCGTCCTGCCGCCCGCCCCACAGCAAACCCTTGGGATGTCACCACGGAGCAGCACCCGCTGCACCTTCCTCCCTCCTGTCCAAACATGTCTTGACACCGGTCCAGCCTTGCACCAGCCTTTTGTGCGGGGCAGAAAGCGCTGGGCACCGCCGCGGACCCTCGCTGAACCCACCGACCGAGGAGGGGTGACGATGCTCGCCCTGCCACCCTCGTCCCGGCAGTGACAGTCCCTAGCCAGGCAGGATTTTTCCAGGATCAGCCTTTTTCTTTATTTAAGGATTTGTCACAGGCAAACGTTACATTTTAGGACACACCGATGTTAAAATGATCAATCCTGTGTGTATGCACACGCCCACGCCCGCCGCCTGCGCTGTCGTTCTCGGGGTGTTTGTTCACACACGTACGTACAGGGGCCTGGCAGAAAATGTTTTCTGTGCTTTGAAAGGAAGCTCTAGGAGGGTCAAATGGAGCCCTGCCTTTAAAAGAGCGTCCACTCTGCCTGCCTGCGTCTGGGCGTTTGGGTTTCAGCAGCTTTGTGTCTAACACAGGCTGGAGACCGCGTGTTGCGCGTTTCTGTTTCGAATTTTGTTCTGATTCTTCTTACTTTACTCTCCCACTTATAAAAACAGGATTTCTAAGGAAAATAAGCGATAAATTGCTGCATACGCTCAGCTGTAAAGGATTTTCAAAAGCAAGACAGCTGGCAGCACACTGCCATCCTTCTGCCTTGGACTTTTTGTGGTAGACAATACGTTGATTAAAACAAAAATAGGGAAGTGCAATGGCATGAGGGTGTTTGCTGACCTTCTTCTGAGGACAGAAAAGTCATTTCGGGGTGAGACTGTGCTTTGAGCTTCTCCAGGGACCTGTTGTCCTGGGCATAGGATCAAGGGAGCTTTTCAGGAGGAGTTTTCTGGAGTGAGGATTGCAAGATAGGTAGGGTAGTAGTTGCCATTTCAAAACGAGGTACAAGCCAAAGAAAACTGCTAGGAAAATCTCAATTAAAAGAAGCAGATTCCTAATGCATAGATGGGTTAAACGTGCACAATTGTAAATATAGACAATAATTTACAGGCTTTTCTCTTGAAATATTAGTGCTGCTGTGAGGAGACAAGAGTGTGACTTACTGATAACGACTTACCAGAACATTTCCATACTGTAAATGAGACAGATCAAGTTGACATTATATATTACTTAGCTGTGTACCAATTAGCTAAACAAATGCTACAAATTCCGTCATTTATGATGGAAGCTACATAAAAATTGTATAATTACCGCAGTGAGTCATCTAGTTAAATGGCACTCCTATATGGACGGATTGATTTCAATGCAAGATTAATAGCCTTTTGCTGCTGGTTTACATGCTTGCCAAAGACCATACTACGTTGTTGCTAAGCATCATTAATGGATTAAAATAAGGGTTCTGCATAATTCCTACGGCGTATCTTCAAACAGCTTGTTTTAGTTTGTGCACTAGCCTAGCGCTTGTTAGCCCTACGTAACGCACGGGTCTGGAAGGCTGACACGTGCGGAGGAGGTTAATGCAATCCTAGGAACTCTTTCAAAAGCTCGCAGGTTTTCTTGTGGATGACTTCGCGGAGTTTCCGGACGCGCCGGATGCTGGAGGTCCCCACAAAGCTGTCGGGCTGTAGGACGGCCATGCCGTTGTGGACATCTCCCATGATGATGAGCTGGCCATCCACCGTGGTCATGTTGGGACAAGGGCAGCTCCAGTCCATGTTCAAAAGTGTGATTTCTAGCGGTTCCTTCCCCAGGAATTTTAATCCCATTTTTTCATCTTTGAGAATCTCCTCAACCGTCACCAGGGCATGTCCCGAGTCTTGGTCTTCGGTCAGCTCTG
Organism: Syrrhaptes paradoxus; assembly: GCA_013400615.1. Lineage (NCBI taxonomy): Eukaryota > Metazoa > Chordata > Aves > Pterocliformes > Pteroclidae > Syrrhaptes > Syrrhaptes paradoxus. The sequence goes on along the minus strand of VZTO01005995.1, from coordinate 31,553 downwards.
TTATACGGCCCAGGATAACAAAGTCGCTTTTGCAGAAGCTTGTCACCAGCTTCTGGCGCGGTTTGCAAGCTTTGCAGTGTGTGTTCTTCGGGAAAGGGCACATCTCTTCGCAGGCCTCCCGACTCTCAAAGTTGTTCTCGTTGCCTCCACACCCGCCGTAAATGAAGGACTGGCACTGCTTTGTCAAGCTGTTGTAGGCCCACCTGGGCTCGTAGGCTTTGCAGTGACCCTGGAGCGCTGGCAGGTTGCAGATGTTGATGGGGCCGTTCATGCACGTCAACATACAGTTCTCGTAGGTCTCAAAGTGGTTGAGGTTGCTGTTACAGTTCCCGTAGATGAAAGTGAAGCAGTTGTTTTTCTTTGCGTCATAGTACCACCTGGTCTGCTCTTCCCCACAGTCTTCGCTGTCTGGTTGCTTCAGGCACTCATCGGTTGGAAAATGCGTTTTGTTTTGGGAAGCTTCTTTGGCTGTGGGTTCACCTTTGATGACTGACAAAGGGAAATCAGCCCTGAGAAGGCCACCGCTGTTTTTGGCAGTGCAGGTGTAGATGCCTGCGTCCTGGAGCTGGGTGTTGTAGATGACCAGTTGGGCGATGTTGGTGACCACGACATTCCCTCTGACGTGGTTTGGCTTCATAATGACTTTTTCTTTCCCATCGACCTGCTTCTCCCATGTGATTTCTGGCTTGGGTCTCCCTGTAACATCACAGAGGAAGCTGACGGTCTCGCCCACGTAGACAGACTGATGGACGGGATTGTTCACCAGGGCAGGCGGCAAGATATCAACGACCGTTGTCTCAGAATAGGCAGTAGTTGGACGAGCTGTTGTTTCTAGTGGGATGGGGCTGGTGTTTGGCCAGGTAAGATGGTACCGACAGGTAACCACGTTCAGAGTAATGCCTTTGATGCAAGCTTCTGCATCCATGTAGCACTTGTTGTAGTAGGTGAGCCCGTCAGAGGCACAGGTGAAGCTTGGCTCCTTCTCACACCTGTCCTTGCACTTGCAGACGGGTTGTCCGTCCCAGATGTCACACTCGGAGCCTTGCTGGATGCACATGAAACGGTCACAGGTTGCCTCTTTGGGCATTCCCACCGGCCCTTTTTTCCCCTTGACGTCCATGTACCGAGCTGCCACGCAACTCTTCGTTCCGCAGACATTGGGGCAGCACTTCTCAAAGGTCTCACACTCCTGCGGGGAAAGAAAATAACCCAATCATTCCTGGGGACAGAGTAAGGTCCTTTGTAGAGACCCAGCAAGCAGAGAGCCCAGAAACTTTCCAGGTGCTAGCTCAGGGGACCTGGTATCTGTGGTCCGAGGCTCAGTGTCCCCACTGGCAATCCCCAACATCTCCCGAGAGGTGTCTCTGGGGTGTCTGAGTTGCTTCAAGTGAAAACTCTCAAGAAGGAAAATGTATTTCTCTTTCTTGAATGCTAACCTCATCGTAAGTCTTTCCTAGAGTCACATGGACTGCTTGACCACCAAACCCCCCTTCCGGACCCTCCGAAATCCCTGAGGACAAGCCCTGAGAAACAAGAGCGGATGGAAAGTCTTATCATATGGCTGTAGGCAGTAATCCTGCTTATTTCCCACAAAAGTATGTAAAGTATTATTTGAATTCCCTGGGACTAACAGCCTACTGTTGGAGGTGAAACTGCCAAGGATTTGTAATTGTTCACATTGTAGGGGAAATAATAGAATATCTCAAAAGTAAAGGAAATTCTTGCTCCAAAAATAATTTTTCTATGGTATTTAGAAAAACAAACCCCAAACAGCTCATTATGGCTTCTCTGTCCTATTTTAGTCCTATTTTCAGATGCAGCATCGCTCTTCTAGTGATTTATTACATCCCATCTCAGCTACAGTCAGCTCTAAATTGTGGTTAATTTTGGCAGAATTTTCATCTTCTGTGCAGAAAAGGTATTCGATATGTGTCATCACAGCTGCTGGGTTGTTATGGATTACTTTAAGGGACCACAAACAGGGCTCCCACGTACCCAACGGGGCACACTTCCACCGCCTGTTAAACCTCTACAACCCCCCTGAAATCCAAAGCTTTCTCCATAAGTGAGAACAAAATGTTTTTTAAGACACCAAACTAAAGAGCTTCCCCTGAGTCCAGTATCCTTTCCTTATTGGGAAGAAGATGACCTAATAACATAACTCCTTCCCCATTTCCAGCGGCACATTACTAGGTTGAGGAGCAGAGCTAGGCTCCAGGACGGGTAACGTCCGCAGCTGGGGTTAAGGAGCGCGGCTTTAGCAAAGTCGGTGGCAGAGTCCTGGGCTGCTTGCAGACTCCAGGTGAGGTCCCAGGACTCGGTGCAAGTGCTCTGACACAAGGAAAAGGTGAATATTTTTAGCCAGTGTTTTCTGGTTTTCAGTTGTTGACCAGTAGATTATGAAAACATCCTTCTCTGCTGCTGCTGGGGTTTTGCAAGTGTTTTAAGATTCAGTGCTGCACCTGGTAGTTGAAATAGAGGAGGCTTCTTTAGGAATGGCAAAAGTAAAAAGAGCACCTTCATGCACAATGCGTGAGATCCATCTGAGAAAATGTTTTTGTTTACTTGATGGCCAGCATTTTTCTCTATTTTTTTTCCCCCCCACTCTTTTTAGCATTGCAGAAACAACCTGTCTACAGAGCATGAACCCAGTGACTCTTTCCAGCACGTTGCTGTCAGCCTGGTTTGGGCTGCAGGAGCTTTGCCGTGGGACATGATGTAAGAAGCAGGACGAGCAGGTATTTTCAGATGCCAGCTTGAGCTGGCAGTGCTGACAGGTTGAAAAATGAATTTTCGGGTTGTAAGCTAAGCACAATTTGAGTTGGGAGCATCACAGAGCACACCTGCCTCGTCGTTTGAACCATGCCCTTGTTTTGCACGCCACGCACGCTTTGTGCTTCAAGTGCAGCAAGGGCTGACGATTTCCATGTTAAAGCAAACAATTTCATACAGGATTCCTCCCAGCAATATAAAGCATTGACGATGGCCGCCAACAACAAAGAGCATGGTGACACTGCTAAAATTCTGCGGACTGGCCCCAGCGCACGCTGAGTTCTGGAGTATCAAATTCAGACGTTTCTTTTGACAAGAAGGACAGGAAAATGATCAGAGAGAGCGAGCGCTGTGCCCACATCAGCATAACCGACAGCTGCCACACACCTCCCCGCTTAACCCATAGCTCATCAAACCTTTTCTGTTCTGTACAGGTCACGGGTCAATTAAATCCCCGCGCTGTCTGCACCGAGTCCTGCACGGTGCCAGCGGAACAGGAACAGGCTGCGGTGCAAAGAAACCCCCCGAGAGACCCCAGCGCCCGCGACGCAGGGAGATAAAACCGCTCATCACTCACCAGGTCGGCTTCGCACTCTCTCTTGCAAGTGCTCTGCGCGTCTACCCACAGGTTGGGGTTCATGTCATTGGGGCATATCCCGGCGTGGGAATAGCGGATGGGAGGGAGAGCGCTCCCCTTCAGAGAGACCTCCAGAAGCAAGAGGACACTGCTCTTCCCCAGCAAGATCCACATCCACCGAGCGAACAGCACCAACAACATCTCAGAACCTCTCCAGGGCAATGGCAGGGACCGAGCTGGAGGTAGTTCTTGTTTGCCTGGGGTTGCTTCTTTCTCAGCGAGCCTCGAGGAACCCAAATGCACCTGACTCCCGTAAAACCTTCAGCAAGCTCCTTTGCTGCCTCTGTCGATAGTGCACTTTGGGCTGGACCTCATTGGATTAAAGGTCCTAGGAAGTTTTACCCCCTTATTTTAAGAGAAATGCCAATAGTCTGAGCAGAGTTAGCTCTATTTATACCCTGCCTCTGTTAACAAGTCAGAAAAAGTAAACTCGATTTCTTTGACAGGCACACGCTTCCTATGTCCCGGTGGCAGTCAGACAGATTTGTTGCAAGAAAAAAAAGCTGGAAAGAGTTTAAAAGGCTGGAACTGGCACGGTGGGACCCCTGCATGTTTCTGAATGCAGGGAGGCCTTCTTAACCCCTTTAGACCTAAAGTACTTCCCTGTGCTAAGAATGGCATTTAGTTCTCAAAGAGGACTTGTCTAAATACCAGGGACCCGCGGTCAGGGGATTTCCCCACGGCAAGGGGCTACACAATCACTCGCTAAAAGGAACAAGTAATAGGATTGAAGCAATTAAAGCTGGAATATCATATTTTAACAAAGGAAGCAGGGAAGAAATTACTGATTTAAACCTAAGATCGAGAAAGCAGCATGTCTTCAGAACTTCTCCCGGGGTTCCTCCGGGCTTTTTTCCTTCTCTTTGGCGGGGAGATTTCCAGGGTGGGCTTCATGCTGCCCTGCAACCCCACCAGCAAGACGTTAAAAGTGTCCCTGAATTCCTCCACATTTCCTGACGGCCAGATCCCATTGTACAGTGCATTGCTGACCCCTTTAATAGCAACAACAACAAAAAAAAAAAATAGTGGAAGTTCAACTCTATGGAAACCTGCATAAAGGAATGTACAGCATTTCTGCATTGGGGGGCGGGGGGAAAGGCAGGCAAGCTGTGTGCCTCGTTCCTTGATTATTACAGAGCAAGGAGCTGATCCTGCTCCTGCTGAACACGTGCCAAAACCCGGGGACGAGTGGCAGAAGTCAGAGTTGCTCAGCACCTTCCAGGATCAGAGCCTTTGGGCTGAGTTCTGGGCTGGCTCGGGTGGATCCTGCCTGGTGCCAAGAGCCTCCCGGGAGGACCAGGTGAGTTTCCACCCCACAAGGGGCTCAGCAGGGCTGGACCAGCACCGCTGGGCTTTGGGAGGAGGGAGGGTTGTGCATCTGCCCTGTGCCCAGCACCGAGCGCTGCAAAGCCAACAGAGCCGGGAGCCCTCAACCTGCGCTTTGGTAAAGCTCTTTCCGTTGGGTTTATCAAACCAGGGCTGCTTTTCATGGCTGAGTTCGGGCCTAATTCTCCTCTGAGCAATGACAGCTGCCAACCAGTACAACCAGCAGTGAACTGGGTCACCGTGCAGGCAATGCCCCAGGCCATGGGGCAATGAAGCTGAGCCCGGTGCCCTGCTGGGGCTTCCCCATGATCACCTCCAAAAGGAAGGGAGAGCAACCTGGAGCCAATCTGCCCTCGGCTGTGGCATTTCTGTGGCAACCCAGGCTTATAAAAAAGGCTCGAGCAGTTTTGATTTGTGTGACCGCATTAACGATATGCACAGCATTTGAATTTCATATGACGTGCAGGGAGAAGTTGTCCAAATTAGCTATTTATAAGGAGCGAAGTCAACTGCTAGGCAGCGGTTTGCAGTTGATTTATTCTCTCTGAAACTTTAGAAACCTGCATGAGACTCGTACAAAGTGCGGCTGTGCACAAAATGTTTTATTCAACACTTGTTTACAGAGACAGACGCAGCACCCTGTGATGCCTAAAAAAGCCAACCAAAAATGACACGTCCCCAAGAGGCGCTTAAAATTCTTACAGCTCTATTAACAACAAAATCACATGTATTAGTGGTTCTGTTGACTAAACAAAGACACTTTATATTGTAAAACTGACTAGAGATAGGCTTTGAAACCAGCTGTGCGTGGGTCTCGAGGAGCGCGGGTACCCGGGTGCTGGAGGAGCTGCTCTCATGGGGACAGGGGGGTCTCACCCCAACAGCTGCTGTACAAGGGAACGTGCCCCCAGTCCATGGGCTTGCCACCTTGTAGTTGTGGATGAGTCATATCTTCCTGAGTCTTTTGGGGATGTTTTACCCCCCTTTTCCCGCTGGGTCAGAGGTGGGGAGCTGGTCAGTCCCAGGTGCTCTCGCAGCCTCCATCTCCTCTCCTGGTGCCACCTCCTGGGCCATGCTGAGCGACAGACCCACCAGTGTGGGCCCACCAAGGCAGGACTCCCTTCCAAGGAGGAAGGAATAACACTATCTTGTTTTTTTCCCCTCTCCCAGACCAGGGATCCCTTGCCCCGAGGCACATTTCAGCTGCGGGGCAGCAGAGTGGGGCTCTGAAGAATCAGACGCTGGTTTGCATCACACAGATGGAGCAGCCTTCTGCTTGCTGTGTCCTTCTCCATCCAGAGGGACATTCTCCAGGGACAGGTAAGTCCCACTGCAGCTTTCTGCTTTCGGCATCACGTTCCGTGCACAACGGCCAGGACGGTGGAGCTGGAGCGGTGCCGGGTTAGTGAGGCCAGCTGGAGGAGCAGTTGCACAGCCCGTCCAACTCAGCTGGTTTAATGGTGTCCCCATTGCAGGTCAGTGGGGTTGTTCAAGGAAAGATCATTTCAAACGGTTGGATTTGATGTACTGGCATCCCAAATGCTGGGCCAGCGCTTGGCACAGTGGAGAAGGGCAGGGACATCCCATAGGAGCTTGGGAAAAAGGGCAAAGCAGTTATCAGTAATGCTAGTGATGGTTTTGTTGGGTCACTGTGCTAATGTTATAAATGAGGCACAGGAAACACGTGTTAACTGAGAAATCAGGCCTTCAGCAAAACTTCTGCATAGGAAGCCTCTTAGGGAATTGAATCCTGGCCTAATCCAATGGAAATGGGACAGACACAGTGCCCTCCGGCTCCCATCGCTCCAGGAACAGGGAGTGCTCAGCCCCGCGAAGGATCAGTCCCTTGGCCACTTGAGCCCAGCCGGGACAGAGAGGCAAACAGCGCCATAAATCTCCCCGTGAATGCGGGCAGGCAGCTCCTGAGGTCAGAGGAGGCAGCGAGGACTCTGAATAACCCTCGACAGCTGCCCCGTCCCTGCCGGGACATCCCAGACTCGCTGTTGCCCGACCTGAGGAACACCAGTGCGCAGGCTGCCCCGGGCTGGCTCGGTGACAGCGGTGACCCTGGTTGTCCCAGCACAGACAGCCAAGCTCTGCCTAAGGCACTCCGTATCTCCTGGGTTTCACTGGGAGCTGTCTTCTCACCTTGTTTAAATTAGTTCAGCTCCACTGACCTCAAAGGATGTGACCAGGTTTTCCAGAACAACACCAGCTGGTGCCAGCTGTGAACCAGGGTCTTCATGAAGGTCCCTGGGCATCTTTTTTCTGCTCTAAACTTGTTTATAAAGCATCATGCATTTTTTCTTTTTATAAGAAATAAAATGATCCCTATGTTCCATTCTTATAAAAAAAAATATCTGTTCTGATTGCCAAGTTTACAGCTTATGGTGTCTCATCCATGTCAGATACTGATGTGACAAAGATCTTCCCAAATGGGTTGAAGCCTTGGAAGAAACTCTGTTGCTGCCCCCAAATCCCCTTTCTGATCAAGGCATTGATCCGAGTCTGCTGGATGGGGAGCCGCGATGATCTCTCTCTGGATCCCAGATGGACAAACCTGAGCCCTGATGGCACAAAGCAACATCCTGGATCTGTCCCCGGTGGTGGGGACAGGCGGCCTCTGCCCAGCCTGAGCTGCAAGTATGTCCATCCGACACTACCCCCCAGCCATGGAAAGCCCAGGGTCCTGGTCAGGGCTGTTGACCTGGAATTGGCTTAACTGCTGCTGTTTTTATGAATGATGATGTCTTTGCCCTTTTTCTTACTCTTCCCCAGCTCCTGTGGGATGTCCCCACCCTTCTTTGCCTCGACCCAGTGTTTGGTGTGACCCCTTCGAATCGAGGAGGCAACCGGGATTCTCTGATGCACAGGGAAGTATAATCATGTTGGTTCTTTTCTTGAACCACTGTTAAAGGAACAGCAAACTGTTGACAGTATTTGTGAGGCAGAACAAGCAATCCTCACCTGCAGGCACCCAGCGGATGGCGGTTGGTTTGCTGGGTTCACTGCGGAAGGGTCTTGGCAGGAGCCCTCGCCCAGCCGTGTCGATCCTCCCGTCGATCCTCCCGTCTCCCACCATCGATCTCTGCCGCGGCCACGGGGCCCTGCCAGGCTCGGCCTCTCGTGCTGTCCGGGCTTGCCGCCATTCGCAGCCAGTTTTGCCAACACAAACACAACCCACCCCCTCTCCCGGCACGGCCGTGAGTCACCGCTGCGGGCGGCAGCCGGCTGGCTGCAGGAGCGGGGACTCGTCTGTGCCGGGGGTGCAGCGGGTGCCTGTGGGAGAGGCAAGACCTGTGTGCCTCCGCTGGACCCCTTCTGCCTCAAGCTTAGCTTAAAGCAAAGACTCTGGTCCTTGAGACCCCCCCATCCTCCCTGTGGGGCGGCCAGGCACAGCAGGACCTGGTACCAGTGCCCTGTCCTGCCTGGGACAGCGATCTGTCCCCCCTCCAGAGAGGACACTGAGCCCTGTCCTGCTGGCAGGGACCCCGACTGCGCAGGCAGCCCCAAGGACGCTCTTCTTCAGCCCCACCATCACCTTTCACAGTCCTTAGGTGTCTCCTTGTCACTGCACAGATTAAAATGTAATGTCTGAACAGAAAAGCACTGAAAACCCCTCTGCCTCATCTAGAGAGTGAGGATGTTGCAGTGGGTACCTAAAGCTCATTGCACCTAAAGCCGATCGCCAGACGTTGCAGAGGGAACGTCCCTGTGTGATCCCTTTTGGAGCACAGCTGCCAACTGCTTGCCCCAAGCCCGTTGCTTCCAAACCCACACAGAAATCCCAGTGATGCCTCAGGACCTCGGCTTTAGCTTGCTTTGGGCTGCAAAGGGCCAAATCTTCCCCTTTGAGTGATGTCCCAGGACCTGCTCGGAGCCTGGGCTGCGGGGACAGTGGGAAGCCAGCCCAGATGCCTCCCCATGTCCCTTAGGAGGGTGCATGTCCCACGCTGGCCATGGGGCTGGCCAAGGGAGCAGGATTTTTGGCACCGTGCGATGCCCCTCTGAACATCAAAGCAAAGGCAAAGGCTGCGCTGGCCACACGCTTTGGAAGCACGGACACAGGAGCGGGGGCAGATCCAGGCTGGAGGTATGCGATGGTGATGGTGTGCCCGGGTGCTATGTTTGGGGCTGTTCATATGCATAATGAGCAGCAGAAGCATATTTCAGTCTCCCCCAGTTCAGGTTTTTCCCTGTAAGCACCCATGACTAACAGGCGCTGGTTCTGGTTTCTGCAACAGCCCATCCGAGCAGGTCACAGCGTGTAGGGACAGAGCCGGGGAACGGGGCATGTCTGGAGCAGCAATCGCTCACCGAAACGAGCCACTGTCGGTGTGCGCTCCGCCTCACGCGCAGATGCTCGGTAAGCAGAAGTTAATGCAGTTAGAGAAAAGGGCTCTGTTTGGGGGGAAAAATCAATAACATCAGGGAGTTTATTACAGGGTTATGGGCCACCTGCTAGAAGGCAGCATCAGGCGGCATTACACGGGGTTTCGGTGAGAGCTGATGGCGCTGCACTCAGACAGGGCTAGCGCCAGAATTATTATTTTATGCCTCGGCAGATGGCTTCTGCTCGGGGGTTTTATCTTTGAGTGCAGACATACGACTAATCATCATTTGCTTTCTCCTTCTCTGCTAGCGTGAGCTGGGCAGGAAGCAATTGCCAGTTTGATGATGGTTCGTTCGGTCTGCAGCAGCGCAGCGGGAGGCAAGGAGGGTACAAAGGAAGATACTCAACCAGTTATCGGTGAGATATGGGGAAAAGCTGGGCTCAGAAGCTTGTCTTTCACTGGCCCATCTCTTTCTGCCTCTCAGACACAAAGCCATAGATATATCCCATAGACCTATCCCATAGACAGTTCCAGGAGGCATGGGGCTGGTGTCTTTGGATCGTCAAAGTGGCAGAAGTCAAGTGTTGGGAATGAGTTCATCCTGCCTTAGAGCAGGATAAGTCCCTTCCCAAAGTCCCTTCCAGCCTGAGGGAGCCCTGTGCCACCCGTTAAACTCTGCATTAGGGAAATCAGATCTGGGATGCAGCCTGGAAAGCCCAGAAACAGAAATCACAGCCTCGGCGGCATCGCGGCAGGGCCAGCACTTTTGGTGTTTGGGCCTCTCAGTTAGCTGCTTGCATGGTGTGCAGGAGCACTGTCACCTGCTGAGCGGGGAGCCCCGCGGTGACAGGTCAGCCGTACCGCACAGACACACGGCAGCAGCGGAGAGGCTCGAGGACCTCGCTTTGTTGCAGGTTTGGCAGCGAGTGGCGTGTGCGGTGGCCACCTTCAGTAGCAGCACTTGGGAAACTCCGGCACCAAACCCGTGGTGTGCGAACGGAGATGCTCCCACGTCCCGCAGCGCTGCCGGGGCTGTATCAGCCTTAGTGGGAAAACCTCAGTGTTGAACCACCGCATTTGTTGTTGTTCTTCATTTTTTCCTCTTGGTTCCAGCTCGACTGGAATGAAAGCTCGGCAGAAAAGCGAGCTGTGGGCCGGCGTGTGCTCAGGCTGGGCGCTCGGGGCATCTTTCACCGGAGCCGGGGATGGTTCTCCAGGAACGTGAGTTAATTCAGTTCCGTGTGTACTGCCGTGGGAGGCTAATGAATATTATTAAACCCGTTGCACCGATTCACTTCAGTCTGCAAATGACCCTAATTTAACCTCCCTTATTTACTTTTAGGAATTTAAAGCTGGGAGGAAATCACTTGCTGAGTATTACACAGCAACGGCCGCGGAAGGCTGCAGTCCCGAGCCCCTGCTGCCAGCCCCACGGGCACCGTTTGCTCATCAAAAAGCTAATTCAATATAGAAATGTCACATTGCTTTTGTTTGTGATGTGATTCAATTTATGGAAACTGTCAGGTTTTTACCTGCTGTGGTAATTTCATTTAAATCTCCCCTGCCCTCCCAGCTGTCATCTTTCTTCCTGGAAAATCCCGAGTTTCTCCCAGTTTGTACCATTAGCCCTAACTCCCCGTGATTTCAGTGGGAAGGGGTCAGCCCACCGTCCCTCCGAGCTGATCCTTTTAGAAAACTGATGAACCTTTCAGTGGATGAGACCTGAGCTGAGAGTTCGGAAGGAGAGAGAAAACTGCTGCAGATTTCCCTGATTCTGTGCTTCCTCGTGAGGCTTCACCAAACCGCCGGCTCTGCCGGAGCCTGGAAACCCCCGTGGCGGGGCTGGAGCCTCTCCAGGAGCCGCAGAGCAGCTCCCAGCGACCGGGCTTCGCACCAGGCAGCGAGCGTTGGCTTCTCCAGACAACCTGGACGTCCCAGAGCTCCTCGAGGGTTTGGTATCCAAAACTTAGCTATAAACAACTCATTTTCACAAAATGGAACTATTTCCATCTCTGCAAATATCCTGAAATCCTTTCAGCGTCAATTCTGTCTTCTTGGAAGTTAAATCTAAATTAGGACAAAACTCTTTTTAACTGAATTAACGGAATTAAGTGAATTAACTATTGCCTTTGTTTGGCTTTGCCGGCCGTTAGCGGTCCTGGCTGTCCCACAGCATCCTCTGACCATGCCCAGAGTGTGACGTCTGCCGGGAGCAGTCCCCTGCCCGGGCAGTGGGGCAGGTTACTGGTCCTTCCGAGAGGTGAACTGTTCTGTTTCAGTCTGCCCTGGGCACTTCTTTCCCACCAGATGCAGGACATCATGCGGTCTGCATTGCCTGAACCCAGACGGTGGCCATCGGGAGCTGGTAACTCCCTTCTGGGCCACTGACACATTATTTGAAATGCCCAAAGGTGACTAAATGTGGTACAATCAGGGCACTCCTCTCCGGGCGTTCATTCGGCAGCAGATCTGAACACCGGCTGGAGGTGCAAGCAGTGACAATCTCCTTCCACTGATCTTTAGAGCAGAAAGCCAGTCCTGCCTGCCCTGGCAGCGGGGTGGTTGTCTGCATTTAATGGCTTTTTTTTTCCATTGTTGCTCTTTCTGATTTCAACTAATTCCACGCCCATTTTTATTCCGATCTTTTATCGTTTGCAGCGTGAAGAGTCCACCTGCAGCCCACATTGCTGAGATGCAGCGTTTTCTTTTCCATGGTGCTTTTGAAGACAACCAGCCCTTGATTGCCCGATGCCGTGGTGGCTGGCGGAGCGGCTGCAGGTAATGTTTCAGAGATTCACGTGGTTTAATCGTTATAATTTCCCTGTGCCTCTGGGGCCTGCATGCTGGGCTCACCGCGTTATCTGAGCAGTTGCTGGGACGGTGTTCTAATGACAGACGCAGCAGGCTGCCTTTGAGCAGGGAGGTACAAAGGAACCGGAGCACGGCTAGAGGTGAGCGTTTCAGACGCGCTGGGTAATGCCCTGATTTCCCTCTGATTGGAGTCGATGGTAAATATTCTGCTGACTTCAAAGGGGAGTGGGGTGAGGTTACAGACAAACACTCTTGGAAATCCCACCCAGCACTTCATTTTTCTTGACCTGAAGGCCAGTTCAGTCAGTTCTGCTGCCACAAAGGAGCTTTCAGGAGCCCTGTAAAAGCCGCCGGAGTGATTTTAGCGCTGGGTTCACATGGGAGCAGCACGTGAACTGCGGCAGATCTCCAGGACGGTTCAGCCCTCCCAGGTTCTGGTTTCTTTTCTGCGGATGTCCGGCTGGCATCGCTCGTGCGGAAGGTCAGGGCAATGGGATTCCTGATCAGATACTGCAGCTCAGTGGGGTGAACTCCTGCAGAGGGACAGGGGGATTTGGGGAACCCTGACAAAACCTTTGGCTTTGCTGTGCGTCAGCCACGAGAACAAGGTGGCCTGTGTGCCTGGAAAATCTTTACATCATCTCTGCCACCCATGGCCTGAGCCGTGACTTTGTCTCTTCCCATCACGCAGAAAATGGGCTCGGATTCCTTTTTCTTTTGTGTTTCTTCTTTTGTCATTTTCCACGTTTTTCTTTTGTGTTCCTGTAACACCAGTTACAGAGCTCTGTGCAGGGTGGAAATCAGCCATTTCCACACCTTCCCAAACATTCTCAGAAACTAATCTGCTTTTAAAGTCAAATAGATTTGTCGATACGGAATTGTTATCTACACAGGGCCCATTTCTACCTCTGCCACTGACTTCTGCAGTGAGCCAAGGCCAGGTGCTCCCTCTGTGCCACAGCTTCCACCTCTCTGAAGGGGACTCGGAAGCTCTCAAGTGGGTCAAGTGACATCAGTTTGTCTTTTAAATCCCTACTTCTTCCCACTGCCACAGAAGTGATGTCTGAGTGTCAGCTGTGACTTGCTGCCACCCCAAAACTGTCTGAAAAAAAAATGACTAACGCAAAAATTGTTCCTACAGCCGTTTGTTTACACGCCTTAAGCTGCAGCTCAAGCACAACCCTTTCTAGCTCACACACACACACTTTTTTTTTTTTTCTACCTTTGCCGTGGCTAGAAACCTAATACTGTTACTGTTTTAGAACACATACTTGGTTTGCACTTTCTCAGCTCCCTCTCGATTTCTTGGAGGAATCTGGGGTACCAGTGGCCACGGAAAACCAGGTTAGTGCACAGTAGAGGCTTTCATGGCCACTAATCTTGATGACAAAATTATTCGAACAAACACTTCTTCTGTCACCAATATATATTATGTAAAACCTTGTGACTTTGATTATGTGTCTATAATACAGATTAGTCTGTTTGGGTGTTTGGTGCTGACCTCCAATAAGCTCCTAAAGTATTAGCAAGAATTTGCAAGCGACAGGCAGGCAGAGGTGCTGTTCTGCCTAATCCCATCCTCAAAACTCTGACTCTGTGTGTCTGAACAGTTTCTGTTCCTTTCCTTAAGGCACCACGTTATTTCTTCCTCTGCCCCCTCCCAGCTGCCTTTGTCCTTCTCTCCCCTGCTTCCATGTATCGCAAATGTTGGAAGATTTAGCTAACCTTATGGATCAGAGCCAGGAAGACAGCGAGAACAAATTTAGAATAAGAGGCAGAGAATGTACCAGCTGGGAGGTGATGCTGTCAATCTCCATGGAGACCTCGTTAGTTACAGCTTTGCTAATTACTCTGTTGAATTGGATAGCGACTGATTGAAAGCTCACCCAGGTCAATGGAGTGACCGGCCATGTCTCAGGACCAGGAGGAGCGCACGGGGCAGAGCCCCCAAGTGTAGTTGTCTCCTTGATGGCCAAAACACAACCTAAGGAGAATCCAGACACCTTGATCTGGTTTCCTGCATGCGGACAGCTTCTTCTACAGAAAAAAAGCCCCGCAGAAACAAATGGAGACCTTGTCTTAGCAAAATAAGAGGTTGGACGAGGCTTTGAGCAACCTGGGCTAGTGGGAGGTGTCCCTGCCCATGGCAGGGGGGTGGAACTCGATGACCTCTAAGGTCCCTTCCAACCCAAACCCTTCTGGGATTCTATGATTCTAAAATTTTTTTCCTAGGCATGCAGGTGAACCACCTCCATCATTTTGTTTACAGCATGTGCACTTCCCACAGGAGTCAGCTCCTGCGGGAGAGGAACTGGGGCAAGACCCACAGAAGCCTGTTGGCTCCAAACGCCAAGAGGGGACACGGCCCTACGCGGGAGCTGGGCAACGACAGCCACCTGCCCCGTGTCCCCAGGATGAGCCTGCTTCCTGGCTTGGGAGAGCAAAGGGAAGGATACAGACACAGGCAGGGAGGAATGCAGCCGGAGAAAAAGGAAAGGCGGCCCCTCATCTGCTCAGTTTTCTGGGTTAGGACATCTCTCAGCTCCGAGGGGACTGGGAGCACGCCTGGGGACCCTCCCCACAACCACACCACAAGCAACAACAACCCTCAGGGGGAGAAGTTTGGATCCACGGCACTGCAGCTCAGGCTTGTCTTTACTTGAAGCCAAACTGGCTTTAGACGCTAATCCACTGAACAATTTCCAGCTGTTATCAAAATCTAGTGGACTTCTTAACCACGAGTCCCTGAGCTGATGTACCAACCCCCTCAGGTTCCAGTTCTCTGGCTTGTTTGTTCAGAAATTATTTATTTGTCCTACAAATAGGAACAATGTTAAATCAACAAATGAAAACAAAAATTAGCCACACACCACGCCTGATTTCTACAGGGATTTGTGTGCCTGAGCAGATCCTTCCCCTGCAGATGACCATTCCCCCGAATATCAATGCCATTTGCCAAGCCCCCCTCAAATTTCTGTCCGTGCTGCTCACACTTGCTCAAAAATCTCTTTCTTAGGCACCCAGCTCCCCCTCGAGCCCCTGTGGGATGCTCAGCAGGACTGAAAATCCGTGGGATCACTGCTCGCACCGCAATCCAGGGACGCTCCAGGTGGCTCAGAGCTGTCCTAAACCCCAGCCCTCTGCCCCACTGTCAGCGTTGTGGTTCCTGCCTGGTGATTTGGTGGAAAGAGCCGGGATTTAAGGTCAGAAGAAAGACGATCGGTGAGTTCCCTGCAACTTTGCAATTCACGGGAAGGACTTATTTCTCTCGTTAAGAATAGAGAAGCTAAAGGAAGGGCCCCAGCCACCCTGCCTCGGGTGCTCATCCTGTGTGACACTAGACAGCTGGAAATTACTGGGTCCAAGCTCGTCACCTTTGGCTCCTTTGACAGCGGGCAGAAGACAAGAGGCACCTCCAGAGGATGATGTGTCTGTGCTATTCTTAGACACCTGCCCCAGGACGGGATGAATCAGCCTCTGTGCTGCATGTTTCTTCCCATGGGCATGAAGGGAGCGCTGGGTGACGCAGGCTCAGACTTGATAACGTGGAGCTTCGAGTTGAACCCACTTCACCTGCAAACTCTCCCAAGGACTGCCATGGGGCCAGCACAGAAACTGGTATAACAGAAACTGCTTCGCCTGTGTAACTTCGACTTGTCTGAAATCATCTCCTCTGCGTTCAAACGCTCGGTGAAAGGCCCCAACTGAGCAGCATAAACGAGCTTAAATATAGGCTTGACTTTTAATCCATTCCATCGTCATTCTCCACCAGTTCTGCCATTTCCCAGACCCTTAATGCCGTAACGGCTTTAAATCTCTCTGTGCATGTATGCACATTAATGATAATGTTTCAGGTTTCTGACTATCCCTGAATCTTATTTCTAATACCCTTACACAAGGGCAGGGTTGGTTGAAATTGCCAGAAACATTGTTTTGGTGGGTTGGGTGGGGACTGGGTGCTTCAAATATGATTGTACAGCTGTATCACGGTGTAACTGGGAATTAAGCCTTTAAAAAGAAGTTTACTAATATTTTGAAATGACTGAGAAGTTGGTTAAAGGAGTTGGGGAATTAAACCTGAATTGCAAAGGGAATGAAAAACTTCCCAAGCCTTAAAAAAAGGAGCAAAGACCAGACAGACCATGGTTTCTCCAAAAAAGGAGAAAAGAACCAATCCAGAGGTTCAGTCACAGTCATCAGCTTGCAAAAAGAGAGATATTCAAACTAAACCAATAAAATCTGGAAAACTTGCTCTGAGGACAAAGAATGGCCCAACTCTCCCTTGTGGTTACTCCAAGCAGCAGCAGGATGTCCAAGCACGGAACAGCCCAGAGCCGGCTCTGTGTGGCCAGGCATGACCCAGCGTTCCAGCGATGCCCACAGGCTGTCACAGCTGTCCCCAAGGCTGGCGGAGACAGCTGCCCCTCGGGTGGTGAACACACAGGGAGCTCTAAGCACCTGTAAATCACAAAGGAAATGAAATATCACAGGTTTGGGCTCCACACGCACACTCGCGCTGCAGCTCAGAGCTCAGCGGGTTCCTGCTGAAGGCCAGGGACCAGCAGGTACATGGCAGGGGCAAAGCGGATGCTTGCTTTTGCGCAGCCGAACCATGAGCACGCAGCACCGGGTGCGATTCCCGGCAGCTTCCCAAGGCGTTGGCCAGCCTCCTGCCAGCGCTCTGTGCCTCCGGATCCGCGCAGCCCCCGCCGCTCTCGGCAGGAACGGACACACGTGTGCCCTGCACAGGTACGGGCACCGCCGGGGCTTGCCAAGCGCGGGCACACACCCAGCTGCCGTATGGCAGCACGGAGGGAAGGAGCAGGGAAAGAACTTGCTCTGGGCTTTGCTCGGTTCCGGTGTGAGCAGCACGAGTGCCGGTAAATGGGGAGCAAGCAATGCCTGTGAGGGGGTAACACGTGCGAAGGGGTCTGGGGGACCATGCACAAGGCATGAGCAGGAAGGCTCATGGCAGCAGCCGGGAGTTTTGAGTCAAGGGAACTCGCTGCTAATCCTCTTCTGCACAGTTTTTCTTGCAGGAGGAAATCTCATGACTCCAGGGAGAAGTACGTTGTGTAACCAAGCGATGGTGAACCCGAGTTGCATTTAACAGGGCTTGGCACCAGCACAACAGGGTAGGATACTCATCCCGAGAGAGCGTGAGAGACACCGTCTCAGTGCATTGCCCGCTGGCTTCGAGTCCTTAAAAGCCCTGGTGTGGCCTTCGGAGAAGAACTCAAGTACAGGGAAAATAAAAAAAAAAAGAAAAAAAAAGAAAAGGGAAAAAAAGCCCCATAACCCAGAAGAAATGAGCTCAGTGCGCAGAGCTTCCCTGCGCTTGTTGTTGAAACGTTGCATAATGTCCCTTTGCACTGCGCAGAGCTTTGAAATCCGCAGGATCAACGCTGTATGGAGACACTATGGATGTGCCGAGACAAATTCAAGGCGTTTTACAATTACAGCAAGAAGCACAAAGCCACACTCGGGCTCCTCTCGCTGTTCCACCGTGACATCTAGCGGCACAGCGCAGCTCGGCTGGGGAACCAGGGGCTGCTGCTGCTTCCAGACCGGTTCCCGCACTCAGCTCCTGGGCAGCTTTTCTCCATTTGTCCCAGAGACGTCACGTACGACTTTATCCTGCTGGATTTCTCCAGATTTAACGAGTGGGGATTCAAAGCTTTCACGGTATGCAGGGGAACGTTCTGCTTCCTGGAACGTGTCGCCAGGTCTCCGCATTTGCGTGCCTTGTCGTTGCTTTACAACTCCATGCCGCAGATGCTGCAAACAGACCAAAGGGGTCACGGGTTAACAGGGCGATCGCTGAACACAGCGTCACTGCAGGAGGAGTGAGCTAAAATAAAACATATCTAGGTGACAGTAGCACCTGCTCTTCCAGGTCCCCGGGGCCTGAATTTGCCGCTGTCACTGGGTGAACCGTGTTTGCAAACCAGGAATTGTTCCTCGTGCTGTTGGCTGTGTCTTTTGGTAGGAGCTGCGCAAAATTTTTGCTCAGCCTGTTGCAGTCTTTTGCATCAGATCATCAGCATGTGACCCGGTGTTAAAAAGATGCCCCTGAGTCACTGCGTAACCTTTGTCACTCTGGTTAAAAATGTCACCCGCTGTTTGCGCCTGTCCCTCCTGCGCTCAGGGGACGGTTCGCAGGGACGCTGGGCACTTGGAGAGACAGAGCAGCCCGGCCTGTGGGGCTCAGCCTCTCCCGGCTGGTCAGAAGGAAGATGGTTGTTCCTCTTTCCTGTGTTTTGAAGCTCCGTTTATATTGATGCTTGGGAGCTGTTGGGTCTGTAAACGCTGCAGGCAGAGTCACGTAATTGCCACAAGTGCCATGGCAGGAACAGCAGTCCAGAGCCACTAAATTAAATGGCAGGTTAGAAATAATGTCGCTAATAAGAAAAGTAAGCAATAAAAGAGAAGCAATGAAAAAAAAAAACCAGCTTAGCACCAATTTCTCATTGGTGGCAGACACTGATGCCAAAATAGAAACCTTGGAGCTGGAAACGAGCTCTCCAGCACACACTGACTGCAGGGACTTAATTAACAGTGTGAGTAACGAACGTGCAGAGAGGCCAGGGCTGGAACTGGGGGTACCAGGGCTGGGAACTGGGGGTACTGGGGCTGGAACTGGGGTGGCTGGGGCTGGAACTGGCGGTACTGGGGCTGGGAACGGGGGGTACCAGGGCTGGGAACTGGGAGTACCGGGGCTGGGACTGGGGGTGCTGGGGCTGGAACGGGGGGGGCGGGGGCGGGAACGGGGGGGGGCGGGGGGGGGGCGGGTGTGGGGAGCGGGGGGGGGGGGGTGGGGCGGGCGGAGAGGGAGCCGGGGGGGGGGGCGGGGACGGGGGGGGGGGGGGCTGGACCGGGGGGTACGGGGGCGGGAACGGGGGGTGCGGGGGGGGGGAACGGGGGGTACCAGGGCTGGAACTGGGGGTGCCGGCGCTGGTGGTGCCTGGGGAAGCCCCCGGGGGTCTCGCTCCCAGCCCACGGCTCTGAGCCCGTCCCCAGCACCCGGCCCTGGCGGTTTGCAGCCGCAGCTTTTTCCCTCTTCCCCAGGAACCGTCTCCCCTCCAGCCTCCGCTGGGGCTGTGTGCCGGGCAGGGCGGGTTGAGGCTCTCGGAGGAAATGCCTCAGTTGGGGTGTTTCCAGCGCTGGGGCCGGTTCCCCTCGCGGCTGGTTTGCCCGGGGCACGACAGCGGCTCCCCCCGCCCCGGCCCCGCGCACAAGATGGCGGCGGCCGTGAGGGCGCCG
>VZTO01005995.1:5000-12019 GCA_013400615.1 Syrrhaptes paradoxus | reverse complement strand
GGCCGGGCCGAGGCCGGGGAGGGGGGGGCCCTGCCCGGCGTGTCGCGGCCCCGCGGCCCGGTCTCGGCGATGAGCGGCGCCGCGGAGGCGCGGGAGCTGGAGGAGCGGCTGCGGGAGGCGGCGGCGCTGGGGGACGTGGAGGAGGTGCGGCGGCTGCTGGGCGCGGGGGCGGACATCAACGCCCGCAACGAGATCAACGGCTGGTGAGGGGCGGACGGGCCGGGGGCGGACGGGGATCGGGCGGGTCGGGCCGGCGGGGCCCGGGGCAGGGCCTGGGTCGCTGCTGGTGCGGCCGCGGCCTCGCACGGGGGAGCGGGACCCGGGGCTGCCCGTGTTGCGGCTTTGGGTATACAGCTCGTCCTGTTTCGCTGTTGACAGAAAAGGAAAGGCTAATCTCGGGAGGCTTGGAGGTGACGGGTGAGGAGGATGGCGGTGAGGGAGGCTGCCCTGGTGGCTCCAGGAGCTCTGCCCAGGCCGCTCGTGTCCGGTACCACAGCAGCAGTCGCTGGCAGTGCTGGTAGCCAGGCAGAGGAGGTGCCTGTCCCGCAGAACTTCATAGATCCGTCACTTTTAAAAAGTGACGTGATGAAGGAAACTTTATTCCCAGCTGTTTTCACTCTACAGGTGCATTGGGACGGGCAGGTGAGGAGGAGCCGGGGCGATGGGTCTGAACCTCTCTGCTTGCCTCCCCGCAGGACCTGCCTGCACTGGGCCTGTAAGCGGAACCACGCCGCCGTGGTGTCCTGCCTGCTGGCTGCTGGCGCCGACAGACAGGTTCTCACCGCCAGCGGAGAGCTGGCTGCAGAGCTAACGTCGAAACCAGACATCCGGAAGATTTTGGGAGGTACCGTTCCCATCTTAACAGTCGTCTGTTCGTTATCGGAGGGGGGAGATTGCAAAACTTTGTCTGGGACTATGGTATCTCACTAGATAGCTCGGATTTGTAACTGCAATTCATACTCGGGCAAGTAGACATGGGGATTGCAGGTAGGAAGGCCTTTTGTTCCAAGCTGTGTTATCAAGAGGTTGAGAGGTGTACTTGGGGAAATGTGCTGCTGCAGTCCTGTTTGCTCTCATCAAGCAGAAGCGAGCATGCAGGCTGCAAGTGGAGGCTTTCACAGTTGTACAATTTGACTGTTGTCTGACCATAAGAAATCTTACAAATCCACTGAAAACAAAGACTTGCATCACAGTATGATTAATTATTGCCCCATAATTCTGTCAACTTACACTTTTCATATGCACAGCAAACCTAGTTAGATGTATGTGATGCTCCTGAACACTGCCAGCTCCTATTTCCATCAGCATCTAGGTACTGTGCTTCAGATTAAAATGTTCAACTGCTTCACCTTTGGAGATGTTGATATCCTGTCTTCTGTTAATTGCACTTAAATTGCTCTCTACAATGACATGCACTTACATCAACACTGCACAGTTATCTTAAATGAAGTTGCAGCTAAATCATTACTAAGGTTACAGCAGTCTCAGCTGCAGGAATAATGGCATGCTCTTTGCATGAGCAGTTTTTTTTCTTTTGGGTAAGGTGCTCAGCTCTTGGACTTAGTCCATGGCAAATGACTTGCATTCTGTTTTTAACATCTAAACTGTCAAGTGTGCGTGAATGAACGCTGCTCATAGTTACTTTATTTTTCTGTCTGTTAAGCTTTCACGTGTTTCCTGGGCAACAAACACACACCACTTATTTTCTCCTAGTTGGTCTGTTCTGGGAGTGTAGTGCTGTTGAGCAGATCTTTCTGAACTGCTCTGACATTAGTATTAATGTCCCATAATCCTCAGTCAGGCAAGAATGTAATTTCCTGCAGTACTTTTAAGCAAGAGAAGAGTTGGCTTGGGTATTATATCAAATAGTCACTTACCTGAAGACATATTTGGTTTAATTTGTTGGCATGGGTCATAATAAACTATTTACAGCAGTGTTATTAAAAGCATTGTAAACTGAGATTTAGCAAAGAACTACTGGTCATACAGTTCCTTTGAAAACACTGGAATAACACTGCTAGAGATGACCTATCTTTCAATGGCTATTTTTTGCCCACTTTGCTTTTAAAAAACACGGAAAACTGAGGAATTTGTAGATTTTTTGTTTCATTTTACAGGTACTTGCCTTCCAGGTGTTACATGCTTATGATACATGAGTGTCATGCTTTGATTACCTCATAATGTGATGTGGTTTTAGGACACAACAGGGAAGCTAACTGTATTAAAAATGAGAAAGATCTATCCAGTGACGTGGTGGCATTTTTTCTCTCTCTACCCCCCATTTTTGAACTTCATTAACAGAGGAAGAAACTGAATGTCAAGGAGTGAAGGATTTAAATTTGCCAATTGTTGCAAACTACTTGGCGAACCCACCATTCCCGTACGCTCACACTGAAGCAAGCATTCCAGCCAGCTTGGCAGAATCCCAGGATGAAAGTGCTTCCACCTCTTCTGCTTCCCAGTGTGAAACCAGTCCTTGTTCATCCGCAACTCAGGTGGAGAGCGTATGCACACCCACATCGTGCAACAGTGAAGATGATTTTCCTGCACGAGATGCTGCAGAACAGCTGCCCGCCCCGCCAGCAACTGTCGCAGCACCAGAATGGATGGAGCCTGAAGCACAGAATGGCCCCGCTTGCCCGCCGGCCTTGTCTCACAGCAGAGGGCTCTGCTCCCCGGTAGCACCCCAACAGGCTGCACCTCTGCAAACCGACAGTTCGCCTACTGGTCCTGCACCAGCGTTTCAGCCCTTTTTCTTTACTGGAACTTTCCCATATAACATGCAAGGTAATGAAGTTTCCCATCCTTTTGTTATATTCTGTGCCACGTTTTTGTTACTGGGTGAAAGATAAAGAATCATTCTGCTTTCAGCCTCGTGTGCAGTAGAGGCAGAGATGTTGCATTTTTTGGTCAAAAGTACCCAGAACTTCTTTTCTGCTCTGCTAAGTAAATAACTGTTATGCTGTATTATAAACATGGTAATACTTTGTAAACCGATCCGTCCAAGCAACATAAAGACACATTTTGCAATATATTATATAGCATCAAACTCTTGGTCTCTTGGTAGTCTGCTCACAACTTGACTGTGTGACTGGATGGATCAGATTTTTAACATCGTGTATTTCTTGCTGTTGAAATGGAAGCTTCCATTACCTGCACAGTATTTCTCAGTGAGATAACAGGCATTGAATTATAAAACCTGAATGTGGAAGATAATAGTAAATACTTTAGTGTTTGGGTTGGATTTTTTTTTGAGGAAAAGAAACCCTTCAAATCTTTTTTTTCAATCAGAACTAGTGCTTAAGGTGAGAGTCCAGAATCTCAGAGACAACGACTTCATTGAAATTGAACTGGACAGACAAGAACTGACCTATCAAGATCTGCTCAGAGTGAGTTGCTGTGAATTGGGCATTAATCCAGACCAAGTTGAGAAGATCAGAAAATTGCCTAATACACTAGTAAGAAAGGTAGGAATTGAAATTGGAGATTAATTTGACTTTGCAGACATCAGAGAAGGTATTTCTGTAAAAAAGAGATCAGTAAAACATGGATAGCCTTGTGTTAAAAAACAAAAACTGACTTAAGCTTACAGATTGAAAAGGGTATTGGACTGTCCTTACAACTTCATCTGACTTACTTAAAAATATTCTTGTCAAAACAGGCAGAGTATTTCAGCTCCTAAAGCGCATGAAACTATTACAGCTTGACTTTCTTTTTAGATGTATCTCAAACAGTGCATTAGTGTGCTTTTAACATAATTGCCATGTACTGCTTCACTGTTTGCTTGCCTAAAAAGAAAAAATAATAATGGGGAAAAAACCCCCACAAATTGGCATGTGAATAATTTAAAGATATGCCATTAACAAATGAACATGCTCTTCTGTTCCAAAAATACCTACTCTGGAGGGCTGTAAGTGAAATGCATTTGGTCACAACTCTCAGTTAAGTGACATGCACAAACAGTCAAATCATAATGAGGTTCAAGGAGAAAAAAACCACCCAACCATGTGTGGAAAGAGCATACACTGGTAAGATTTTTTTCTTTCATTATTTATTCCTATCATTGGGTGTGACCTCCCTGGAATTCTAGTTTTTACTTCCTTTAGCTATTATAAATATTTACAAAGACCAGACCTGTTTAGAAGTAATGCGTACTTCTGTCTGTTCTTTAAAAGGACAAGGATGTTGCCAGACTTCAGGATTTCCAAGAGCTGGAGTTAGTGCTTGTGAAAAGTGACAGCTCTCCTTTCAGAAATGCTGCATCATCGACGGAGAGACCATGCTACAACAGCAGAGCATCAAAGCTGACTTACTGACTCTTCTAGATGTATCTAGAGTATGAAAACCTGCTAATTATAAGCTGCTGTCTTTTGAAGGCAGTGAATTAAGTTATATAACCTTAAGTTATTGTTAGGGTTACTATTTTAACTAATAGTTTATCTTTTATATTTAATATCCCCTTTGCTTTTATTTTTTTACTTGATGCTGTATTCAGATAAGGGATACCTCATTTATCTACTAAAATCACATGCTTCCAATGGCTTTCAATGAAGTTTATTGGTTGTATTTGGCAACAGAGGGCAGGAAAGATTTAATTATTTATATGAAAAGTATGTTGAGTGCTCCCCCTCTTTGACCAAGTAAGAGTCATAGAGAAAAGATTCAGGAAATTGTGTGTGTGTGTGTATATATATTTTTTATACTTCCTAATTAAGTTCAATGTTGGAGGATATTTCACGTTCAAGGTACAGTTGTTCTTTAAAAATGTAGCAGTTGCTTGCAAGTCCTTAATTTCTTGCCCCTTCACAAAGACTTGCCGAGATGCATTGTCTTGCCTGCAGGGGTTAGAAATATTTAATGCTCTGAACTGACAGGAGAAAGACTTTCACTGGGCTGAAAATAAGCGTTTGTTTCCCATGTGAGAATATTGTAACTTAAGGGATGGCATCCCTCCATCTCCACAAAAAAAAAATAAATATGGAAGCCTCTCTTAATTAAGAAGCATTTAAGTCACAAAACAAGTTAAAGTGCCCATTCAAAAGCCCTAATGTTTCAGGAGTTGGGGAGGGGATCACAAAGCTGTGTCCATTGATTTATTTATTTTCCCAAAAGCCAGTAGTGTTAAGCCAGGTGACTTCTGTATGGCCTACCCTCCCAACAGTGCTTTCTAAAAAAAACCAGACTTTGGTTAAGCTATAGCCTGTTTAACTTGCATTTAGGCAAGTCAGTAATGAAAAGATCCATCTGTGGTTTTTCTGAATGGCAAAAGTCATTAAAACACCTTGAAGTCACTCCTTTTCAGTCCAAACAAAGTATTTAAGGTGCAGTGTTCCTGGAATATTAGCAGCCTGAAGCTTTTCCTGTTAATGTGGCAGTCTACAAAGTTACACCTTGGGAGCTTTTGGTTTCTTTTGTACCAAAAAACTATGATAATGACCTTTGCACCAAAAACCTTAATTGGGTACTGGGGTAGGTGGAGGGGCAAGGGAGTTTTTTTCCTGGCCATGAGCTTCCCCCCCCCCACAGCCCTCTCTGCCAATAGTATTGATTTTCCTTCTGCTGCATCAGAGCAGAGTTTGCGCGCAGCTGATGCAGTGTTTGTTGTTGTTGATCTGGATTGTAAATGTTGACGTTCAGACCATAAATAGCACAATCAACATGTTTTGGTAGGAGCAGCATGGCTGCCTCCCTGTCTTAGCTTCCTGCAGCACAGCTGCGTTATCCTTGAAGTAAAAGCATGTATGTCAGGAAAACATAGCAACCCCTTCTGCCAGCAGGGGAGACACTTGACTCTGGATTCAGGATTTCACCAAGTTACTCTAGGCTTAAAATTCTTGTTTAGTACATCCAAAATAATTATCACCGTCTCCCACTCACGCTATTTCTATCTTACCACTTCAACAACTCCCCCTTCTCAATCCTGGCCCTTCTTTCTCCAGGAATCAGGCTAATTAAAGCCCCAATCAACTCCTGGTAAGCTCAAAACTATGACACAGCATGAAGTAAAATTTCCTAACTATGGCTCCTGCTTTATTTTTCTTGTAGGACAGGAACAGAGTTTTTGTTTTAACAATCGTGTATTTTATCTTTTCAGCATAGCTCGGAGGCTAGTTCAGATTATGTGCAATAACTGTTTGAAAAACAGTATTAGTTAAATGGCTCAAAATTAAGAGTATCTAATTTCTCTTGTTTAAGAAATCAGTGTAGAGACAGTCTCCACTAATTACTGAACATTGAGCTACAGGAGCAGCTGGTTTAAAAAAAGCTTTATCTGCTCTAGCTTCCACAATAACTGTTAATGTGATAAGACTAAAACTTTAATCATGATCTAACTGTAATAATAACAGTAAGTCTATGCATTCAGAGAAATATTTTTGTATGTTTTATGCAGTTTGATAAACTCTAAGGCACACTAGTTATGTTAACTGGTTTTTGTTGGGTTTTTTTCTTTGAACAATAAACTGTCGGTATGACAACTGAAACTAAGTTTACAAAACTTACTGTTCTTCCAAGGACAACTTTTGTTTGCACTACAAACTTGTACTGAACTGTCATTGCTACTCTCACATATATTAAAGTATCCGTTGTTTGAAGTACCTAAATCTCTTCCTTATTGTGGGGTAGGGAGGATGGTGTGTGTGGGGGGGTGATAGGTGGCACTGCAGCACGGATAGGACCCTCTTTGAATTCTAAAACTTGAAAAAATCACAGGCCAGTACATTTTTATCACCTAGTAAGTCTCAGGCTGCCAAAACTAGCATGGAGAAAACATGAAGGAAGTGCTTACGTAGCTGAGCTACTTGCTTTTTGCACAGCATTCCTAGAAAATCCAAGTCTGTATTCTCTTGGGCTCGAGCTCTGAAGATGACACTTTTCACAAATTAATCTGTTGTGGAGACCCTCTTTACAGTCAAATCTGAAGGAGTTATAAGAAAGGCACTGTGTTTCCTGTGCTCTGAAAGATACTGAATTTTTCCTTCATCTTCAATGCTCTAGAGAGACTCCACTATCAGACATTT
>VZTO01005994.1:94257-117266 GCA_013400615.1 Syrrhaptes paradoxus | reverse complement strand
AAAAAATACTGTGCTATCTAATGAAGCTCAATGAATATTCTTAAAAATGTGCAATTACACAGTTACATAGTCATTTTACACTGTCTTAAAGTCTTTCTAAAGCTAGATGCCAAAAATTATATCAAATGTGGTACCTTTGCCAATATGGTGAAGTTAATTTAGCCTTTCTAGCATGTCTGCTCTGTGATCCTCTCTTAGAGTCATAATATTTCTTCCATACTTGCTGGATCCAGGGTACAACATAGACTTTCTGGGAATAAATCAGGATTATGTGGAGAAAGTGACTGTTATTTATGGGACTCATGTTCACTGGCAAAGAAGTTGAAGTGTATGTAACTGGTACAATGGGAACAGCAAGGAGGAGACCCTCGAGATCGCAGGAGACATTTTCCTTTTCTCACTTCCCTGCCTGGTACCCGAAGAAGAAATTTTAAGGAAAGCCTTTCTTTGTCTCTGCAACTTCAGACAGAAGCTGACCCACTGGAGATGCCGGCAGGAGAGAATTTAGCTGCTGAAGTCAAAGAAATATTTTCTGATTAGGTGTGAACTGATTTTATTATTTTTCCCTAAAGGCTTATAAGTTGACCAACTCTAGGTAACTTTTTATGAAGTACCAAAAGGCATTTATCTAATGCCAGAGCAGCTGCTGACAAATTTCAAGCTTTTATTTCAAAGCATGAAACAGTTAAGTGGTTGGAAGAATATTTTTAAGCATGAGAAAAGCAAAGTAATGTGGAGAGCTGTGCATTTATTTTGAGATGTTTGTAACCCCAGTTCTCAGGGATTTTTACTTGGTATGGTGATCCAGCCAGTTCACATGATACTTCGCAGCTTCTACCTCAATATTTTTCTGAATACAGATAAAACCAACAAACCCCCAAATCTAAATTTAAAACAAAAACCCCAATTTGGAGAATTTCCTTCCAAGTAACTGTAATTGTCTGAAAGCAGTGGTTTAAAATGGAAAATATCAGTTTTTCTGCTTTATAGGTGCTGTGCATGTTTCCTGTGCTTGCAGAAAGCGCAGACAGATAAAATTATGACTTTTGCATGTGTGTAGGACCATAGCAAAAAGGATCACTGCATATGTACAGGGTCAAACTGATTTCATTTGGGTTAACTCAAAGAGATTAAGTTCCCCACTAGCAAGTCCTATTATGCAAGGCCAACATCCCAATAGTTACCTGTTTTGGGGCTTGGGTATTTATGAAATGCAGCCAGTTTTGAGGCGAAGTCCAAATCTTGCCAACAGTTACTCAGCAAAATTTATGGTAAAATGAAGCAAGTTTGCAGGATGTGCCTCTGTAATTCTCACTTGTGATTAGTTAATTTTGTTTTCTGAGTTTTAGGAGTTTAGAGGGAAACATTTTACAGGAGTGGGTTTTCAAAAGCTCACTGGAGTGGCTGCTTACTGTCCTTCTGAGATGTCTTTCACCTGAGCACTGGAATATCCAGGCTACTAAAATTGCTAAGAATACGACTTGGAGCAGTGTAGCTCTTTCTGACTTCCTGAAACTTAAATTTATAAACCGAACACATTCCCTTGATCAATATTCAGGATAATAGAGTATTTTTAGGAACATTTAGAAAATGTACCTCAATCTGATACGATTACTTATGCTCACTTAAAAAAAAAACCAAACTGTCAGTCAATACCACTTATCAGATTTTCTACAAACAACAACGGTGGAGAAAGGGAGAGGTTTGTGAAATTGCTTATAAAGCATAGCTTCGGTGCAATCTAATAGTTGCTTAGAAGTTATAACACAGATTTTACTATTGAAGTTAAATATGTCTGTTCACTTAATGTGCTATCAAGGCTGTGTATCAGGAAACATTCACAATAAACGACACAGTAGTTAAGTCTTGAACATGGTGGTGTAATTTGGATATTCTTTCGATAGCTCATCAAAGCATGATGGATTCATAAGATAGGAACTAAAAATACTTCTACAGATATGAATCTTGGTCATACTGGTTGGAAAAGGAAAACGATGATTGAGTTATGCTGATTCTGCTAAAGAGCTCCAGGTATATATTAAGGCAGTAAAACTCTCTATGAAACATGGGAGGAATGTATTACTAGTTAATTGCAACAGCAAGATGTGCCATTGAAGGGATTATTACCATATTTTATGATGACCGTTTTATCATCTCCTTGTTTATACTTTCCTTTGGTAATGAACTTTTCTTCTGAACTTTGAAATATTTAATATTTGAGCATTAAATATTGTATCCCATGTATTTGATAGGAATAGTTCTTAGTGTAAGGAGGAAGAATGTAACTGTAAAGGAATAGAAAACCTCGATGGGAAAAAATGGCATTTTCTGTAATTATATGTTGTATCCAGTGGTGTGGTTTGTTTGGTTTAGTTTTTCTGGTGATGATGAGGTATGGAAAGCAATATCTTGTTTTATAGTGGCAAGCAAATTCTTCTCCAGCCAATATGCCCTGTAAAGCTGTTGGATTCCCAGGCCAGTTTCAGCAGCACCTCTTCAAATGTGGATGGCTGAAAGATGAACATCTCTTGTTTTAAGTAGTTGGACAACTGTTTGATTGCTCCTTTCTGTAGGAAAATAATCTCTTCATGGATGGCTATAAGTGGCATCATTTTTCCTTTGGGTTCCCATTGCTCTCTCTGTATATATTACACATCTGGACTGTAAGTGAAACTTGCTCATTCCTCTGAAACATCTGCTGCTTCCTGCTGCAGAGAAGGCCCACTTATCTGCTACTTTCACTGTATACTGTAATTTTATTAAATCTTTGTCTAGTGGCCCCCATTCCAAATACAATCAATTAAAAATAGTATAGAAATAGTTAATATTTTCTGCGAAAAGGGTTACCCTGTTTCACAACTGGGTCATTAAAAGAAGATGAAAAAAAGTCAGTGAAGAAGTGTAAAGATTTCTTCCCTCTTGCTTTGGAAAATGGAAATACCTAATGAGAAAAATGGTAGGGAGTTCCCAGTTAGAAAAAAGAGTATCCTTTCTTCAGTTGAAAAGTATCAGTCTGGTTATCCTGTTCCTGCAGCCACTCATCTGCTCATAGAAAGGCCTTAACAGAAAAAGGAGAGTAATGTAATGGATTCTTCTAGTAGGAGAAGGAAGGAGGAAGGAAATAGCAAAAAAGAGAATTTCAGGCTAAATTCTGCCACTTTTGTTCAAAGAACCAGCATAGTTGTCTCTGCTGCTAAACCCTGGTGAGGACAGAAAGAGCTGGGATGCAAATATTAGTCATCTCTGGAGCTGAGAGCTTACTTTGTGAGACCTACTCACCTAAACCAATGAGAGAGAAAAGCCTTTTATTTGTGCGAACACGTCTGCACACCCAGAGGAGGCTCTGTGTCTCACTGTCTAGAAGGTTCAGAAGATCTGAGGAGAGTCACCACATGACTCTGGGCTAATAGGGGCCTCGTGCCTAAAATTGCTAGTTTTTCATTCATTCCTTAGGCACCAGCTCTTCAGGTGGCTGCTTTCTCAGCATTGTAGAAGAAAATAGAAGAAAACAAGTGATTCCTGAGAAAGGGAGAAGGGATTCAGTGATCTGGAGAGTGAGGAGTAGTAGGAAGCTTCTATAACAGCAGAAGAAATAAATCTTTGCTTGTTTGGCTGGCTTGTTTGTTGGGTTTTTGTACCATCGTCATATCCCACACAACAGAGGAGTCCTGTTGTACTCCTGATACATTAATTATGCTCCCTCCTGTGATGGGAAGGGTGAGAGATTTGGACTTCTTTGCTACAAGCTGATGTGGCTTCAGATGGGGAGTTTTAAGCATCTCTTTGGTCAGCATTTAGGGCACATGGAGAAGTTACCAATTTTTTTATTTTTTTTTTTAATAGCAGACCAAAGCTGGAGAGAGCAAGGGAGATGTTTGCACAAAGGAAAACCAGCTGCATTTTACAAATACCCAAATTGCGCTATCAGAACATGAAAAATTTATCAGCGAGTGTCTGCCCATTGAGTGCTTTGGTATATTNAAAAAGTCAGTGAAGAAGTGTAAAGATTCTTCCCTCTTGCTTTGGAAAATGGAAATACCTAAGGAGAAAAATGGTAGGGAGTTCCCAGTTAGAAAAAAGAGTATCCTTTCTTCAGTTTGAAAGTATCAGTCTGGTTATCCTGTTCGTGCAGCCACTCATCTGCTCATAGAAAGGCCTTAACAGAAAAAGGAGAGTAATGTAATGGATTCTTCTAGTAGGAGAAGGAAGGAGGAAGGAAATAGCAAAAAAGAGAATTTCAGGCTAAATTCTGCCACTTTTGTTCAAAGAACCAGCATAGTTGTCTCTGCTGCTAAACCCTGGTGAGGACAGAAAGAGCTGGGATGCAAATATTAGTCATCTCTGGAGCTGAGAGCTTACTTTGTGAGACCTACTCACCTAAACCAATGAGAGAGAAAAGCCTTTTATTTGTGCGAACACGTCTGCACACCCAGAGGAGGCTCTGTGTCTCACTGTCTAGAAGGTTCAGAAGATCTGAGGAGAGTCACCACATGACTCTGGGCTAATAGGGGCCTCGTGCCTAAAATTGCTAGTTTTTCATTCATTCCTTAGGCACCAGCTCTTCAGGTGGCTGCTTTCTCAGCATTGTAGAAGAAAATAGAAGAAAACAAGTGATTCCTGAGAAAGGGAGAAGGGATTCAGTGATCTGGAGAGTGAGGAGTAGTAGGAAGCTTCTATAACAGCAGAAGAAATAAATCTTTGCTTGTTTGGCTGGCTTGTTTGTTGGGTTTTTGTACCATCGTCATATCCCACACAACAGAAGAGTCCTGTTGTACTCCTGATACATTAATTATGCTCCCTCCTGTGATGGGAAGGGTGAGAGATTTGGACTTCTTTGCTACAAGCTGATGTGGCTTCAGATGGGGAGTTTTAAGCATCTCTTTGGTCAGCATTTAGGGCACATGGAGAAGTTACCAATTTTTTTATTTTTTTTTTTAATAGCAGACCAAAGCTGGAGAGAGCAAGGGAGATGTTTGCACAAAGGAAAACCAGCTGCATTTTACAAATACCCAAATTGCGCTATCAGAACATGAAAAATTTATCAGCGAGTGTCTGCCCATTGAGTGCTTTGGTATATTTAATTTTTTTTTTTTTTACTTGTTATAGTCTGTCTGGACTTGGACTTATCTCCTTGGCCAAAGATAAAAGATGATTTGTATCGTAAATGTATGGCATGTGAGGTAGTGCTTAGGTTTTTCTTGAGATTCGATTAATGAGGTAAGAAAAGGGCAGAGGTATGGAAGAAGGCTTTGTGAAGCTGCCTTTTAAATTTCGTACTGTATTGAACATGGAGCTCTGGCAGAAATAGTTTTGGTTTTGAAAGTCTGCTCCGTGTTAGCAGCACAAGAGGCAGCTGCCTAAAATAGGAAAATATTATGAGGATGTTTGGGGCCTGTTCGTAGAGGGCAGGGAGCTGTGGGCGGTGTGTGTTTCCCAGGCTGCTAAGGGCAGCAGGGAACACGGAGCTCGTGCTGATGAAGAGTGGATGATAACATACTAATGCACTTTTACTTTCCTGTGAAGTACTAAGGCTATAGAGCTGTATACTGTTTGTGACACATGGTAATTTGTTGAAAATTACTATTTGCAAAATAGAGACGACCTGTTATATTAGCAGAACTGACAAGAAAATAAACAGCTGGTTTTGGTTTTGATGGGGTTTTTTGAAGAAAAAAAAGCCTTTGGAACTAGGGAAGATAGATGCAATGTTGGCTATTATTTACCGAATCAAACTTACTTAAATGCACTGTCTTTGATACTTAATAAATGTTGTAGTGTGGCTTTTCGTGGCTGATAAAACTTGGTTTACATTACACCCCTTGTCTGCTATGATTTGCCTCCTATGGCTCACTTAGAGCGCATTAAGAAGTGGCACACAAGATCAGGGTGATTTGCTGCAAAACTTAAATAATTCATTTATGCACCACTGCTCTCAGACAGTGTTTTTACAAATGCTATAATGAGACAAGCTGTGAAATGTTTTACATGGCGGAAATGAGGGTTACAGCTGAAGTTAAGTCTTTCTGCATAGATTTTATGCCTTAAAGTCTTTCAAAATCTTTCCTGAGGACTTTCAAAGCATTATGGTGCAGACCTCCAAAGCATGCTGTCTTGCTGGTATGGCTGTTTGTCCTACCTCAGCAATATTATTTTTTTACTTCCATGTGCTTTCACTGGAGGACCTGGTATGAGCATGGAATACTTGAGAAGTGCAGAGTGGAAACTATAGTTATCCTGGGGAAAGGGCCCCATTCTGACTGTGACTATACCTTGTCTATCACACTGATAACTCTTTCTTACTCTGCTCTCTGCCGATTATTTCACTTTTTATTAATGGACATGGAAGATGTTAGAATGATCGAGGTTAAAATATACCAGAACTAAGCTTTACTGTCAACGTTGTTGACAACTCCCCTGGTGTTAGCTTTAAATTCTCATCCTCTGGGGTCAAGTTTCTCCGGTGTAGCTGTAACCTTCAATACTCTCTGCAAAAGTCTTATTGTCATGAAGGAGAGCTTGAAAGTATGTCCTGCACCTGCGCACTCAGGAAGCAGTTGTCCAGACATAAAATAGCTCTATTATTTACACTAAATATTAGAATAATTTTTATTTTCATTAATCTAGTAATTTGGATGGAGAAGAGGGGATAGTGCTTGGAGCTGGTGGAGCAAGTGTGACCTCTCCATCATTTTTGTGCGCATATTAGGCTATAGATGTTAACTACATGATCAGATCATATTTGTTTTACAGGAAGAGCAAATTATTGAAGGATTAAAACATAAGCAAATTAGTCTTAAATTAGTAATTGGGGAAGAGTAATCTGTTTACAGTAAATGTCGAACTTTGCCAGGAAGAGTATCCAACAGTCTACATTTCCCACTCATATCTCGCCACTGACTTGGAGCTTAAGATGAGAGAGGGGGAAAATACTAGGTGTAACTGAGACTGCTGGATGGGCTTGGTTGCCATTTGTAACTAATTGAAATAATGTATAATTAGAAGCAGATTTTAATTTTTAGAATTAAGACAAAAGTGTTCTATTTTTCGTAACTTCTTAATGTGTGAAATTTGCTTTAGAATCTTTTGCTAAAAAATATTTTGCAAATGCTTGTATTTTTGCATGGCCATGATAAACTTTGAAGTGGGCAAAGGTGATTACCATTTTACAGAATGAAAGCTGGAGAAAAGGAGGGATGGGGATTCAGACAACAAAATGTTTGGGCTGCTGACAGTTAGACATCCCTTTGAATTTGCTAGTATTTTTGTTAGCATTATCCCTGTCTTCTCAACCAGTTTTGAATCCAAGGAAATTACCATCTGTGCATAGATATGCAGGAAATGAGCTAAATTTGTAGTGTAAACATTTTCAGATGAATATTTGCACAGTGCAGTCTCTCAGCAATGCATTATCGTCTTTTATTTGATAATCAACACATATCCCTTATGAGTTATGTTGAAAGGAAGGAGAATGACTCTCACTAAACTCTAATTATCTGCTTCTTCCTCCTGGGAGGAGCTCTCTTTAAGCTCTCTTTTGTAAGCTGCTCAGTTTTTTACAGTCATTCCACCTCTTCATCACTCTTTCTGTGTATTTTGCCTCAAAGTGGACTCTTGGATGTACAGGCATAGCACGAGCCCAGACAGCTCTGTTACAGGGACATCTGTTGAATTTCTATGAGGTGGGATTGCCAGGCCAACCCAAAGCCTTGGAGAGATTCAGAGCAATTAACTTTCAACTGAGGTTTTATGCAGGACACAAGCTTGTGATAATACATAAATATTTCTTGGTTTAGGACTGGGAGAAGGACATATTTCCATTAGCCCTAAAGTACTTTTACCTCGATTTAATCTGTAGCAACATGAGTCAGCTGTTTCAGCTAAGCAGTGTTTCTAATTCAGCCTTTTTCTAATAAGCACGTATGCATAACGTGAGCTTCCTACACCGATTAATCCGTGTTTCCTCCATATGGTTTGTAGATTTTTATTTTCTTTTAATTCAGCACAAGCTGCTGAACAGTAAAATGCAGTCAAGATCTTGTTCTAGCAAAAAAGGGACCCCAGCTGACGTTGCCAGGGAATTGCCAAGATTAGCATATCCTGGTTGGTTTGGGAAAGGAATTTTTCAGCCAGTCCATCTGACTACTAGGGCTTGAAAATGGGGGGAGTCCTTGAGTAGTCCTGGATAGGAGCCCCTGCATTTTTCTGGGTAACTTTCTGAAGGCAGGGTTTGTAGAAGAAAGGTGGACCAAACTTTGCTGAAGGTGGTTCAGGACAAATGAATATGACTGTGGAGTTTTCCTGAGCTGAGATGCTACACCTCAATGAGAGGGAGAAAGGGTGGGAATGTAAGAAAACAGGAGAGGAAGCTGCTGGGGAAGTTCTGTGTTTTGAATAATATGGGACTTAGGAGGTTTGCAAGTAGATATTTTGTGTTTGGGAAGAGTAGGAATTTACATGCTGTGCATGGAACAGAAGGACTCAATTTGCTAATTTTAATGTGCAATTAGAGGAGTGTTAGAGTGGTACTAGCAAAGCCTTGCTATTGATACCACTAGATTGTTGGAATAAAACTGTAGACCTATTGATGTGCATCCATGCACATGGAGAACACAAAGACAAACATGGGTGCACACATTCATGGGAAAGCACCGCAAAATCTAACTTCCCCCGGCCCCAGCATCCTTGATTGACATCCCCCTCTCCCCAAAAAACCTCAAAACAACAACAACAGCAAAACCAACAAAAAAACGCAAACCAAACCAAAGTAACTCTACAACCTTTTTCTTTTAGTACCAATGAAATCTAATGGCACAGTTTTTGCCCTTCAGACAGGGAGAATGTTAATTCCCGGAATGCACTTTATACAAATTAAAGTCCTTTTCCCCTTCCAAACATAATTTTTAACAAAGGAATCAATCTCCTAGCAAACCAAGGTGACCAAATATATATATATAATTAAATTGCTTTTTCTTATTATAAGAGTTTGTTTGGTTTATAAAACCAAGCTGGAATATTTATGCCCTTCCTCTTAGGGAAGGTCAGCAGATATATACTCAGTTACCTATTTGTGTGTGTTAAATCAAATGACTCTATATTCAATATTTTGTTTTTTAATTTTGCCTGAGCAGGAAGCTGGAAATCCAAATTAATGACTCTTCCCTAGTGACATAAATTCTGCAAGGTGTTTGTAGCTTGCTTGCCTTGTTAAAGTGCTTTGATGTGATTGATAACCACTGTCCTCTCCAACAGCGAAGCCTGCACAGCAGTGGCAAGTAGACCAGCAAGCATGCAGAGAACTTGCACTAGGATCAAAATCCGAGATGTTTTCATTAATTCTACTTCCAGATTGCGAGGAATGATTTCTAAATAGGCTGGTACCCTTCTTGTCTTCTTGCTAACAGCTGCTGTTAGACGTGATAATACACCGGAGCACTGGAGCTGAGCAAGGAGAAGTAAAGCTTGTTTCTGTGGGGTATCTGAGGGAAGTCAGGTCTGCTGAGGGAAGAATTGCTGTGCTGGGACCGTCTCGTGCACACCCCGTACTGGTTATGTCGTATGGGTAGTTTAACTTGCAAAGGGTCCTCACATGAGTGATCTACCCGATGTCCCACTGTTTCCCTCTTTCTATATTTACCTGTGCACTGACGGGGTTGGACCCTGAACCTGCAAGGGCAGATTTCTTCCAGAGGTTTATAAAGTTGCTATAACAAAATCCAGGCAGCTACTTTGCACCATATTTTTAGTGTTCAGTTCATTATTCTCAAGCAGTGATTGACCCTGCGCTGCAGAAAATGTCTCAAACCAAGGCAATCTTTACTCTAAGGGACTGGAAATCTGACAGACCAGTGCAGGCAAGATAAGGTGCGAGCACCTTGGGAAGGGCTTCTGTTAATTTGAGGGCTTTGTTTCAGTCTCATACTCTTCACCCCCCCCAACCCCCCCCCGTGATACTGGGGTGGAGCACGAATTTGTCTTCTATGGGCTAACATTTGTGAGGCTTGTGCAGTTATTAAGGGATAGCTTGCCAGCTCACATTATTAGGATCTTTGCTGTAATAACAATAATTCAGTCCCTCCCAATTTGTTCAAAATACAGGACTTTAACTTGAGCAATAGGTACTGCCTTCTTAAGGACTTACTGCAGATATAACTGAAAACAGATTAAACATCAGATAAAAATTGCATTGATCTAGCAATCTATGTGAAAATTGGAAAACCAGTTTAAAGTATTTGGTCTTGAAATAATAAATATGCAATATTTAAAGAAATAGCTATTGCCAGAGCTTTGAAATATGACTCTCAATCAAGGTTAAAATTGACGACCCTTACAAAGGGCTGAAGTGAGTAGCACCAGTCACCTGTGGATATCGATATGGCTGGTATCCCAGTGGCGGTACCTGTATTACACCACTCTGACCAATGTATCGTTAGTACTAGTTTTTATTTTCTCTTTAGGCAGAAGCAAAACATAAATGTAAGTAAAAGTGCCATGCACATTGCTCTTTCCATGATCCTTGTGCTATGAATTATTTTTTTCCCCATAGGCTATTAGTGTCTTTGAATAAGTAGCTAGTTCCTTTCAATAAACACTGTGCATCTAAAGTTAATGTGGCTACTAGTAACTAAAGTGACAGCTACTCAACTGCTAGCAACAAAAAGAAGCTTGTTAAACCTGAAGATGTCACATCATTTTTGTAGTCATGTTTCTGAGCTCTAGGAGACTCAAGTGCCATATTTTCCAGGCAGAAACAGGTAGTCAGCTAGGGTGTTTATTCATTGAAGGTCAGACTTTTGTATTATGAAACTTCTAGCAGATGTGATAAGCAGTAAATTGCAGATCTGTCACCTTTTCTTTCTCTTTTTTTTTTTCTTTTTTTTTCCAGTGAGTGTGTGTGTGAAATCAGCAGAATACTGCCTGCATTTGATTTATGGCCCACTTTTGGCCAACTCTTATCAGGTTCCCACAAGCCCTTTTCTGATGCAGCTCATGTCTGAATGACAATAGACAACCAGTGCCATTATGCTCCAAAATCCCTCTGCATTCTAGACACCTAAGATTACATCTGGGCTATTGATTTATTATCCTCCCCCCCCCAGCTTTTTTCCCCCCACAGGGACCAGTTTGTTCAGCCTGAACAAGATAGACTATTATTAAACTGAGCAACTACTCCATGTGAACTTGGTAAAGAAATAATCATTTGCAACCACCTTTCTAACCACCCAGGTTCATAAAGAAATGTAGGTGTTGAAATATTAAGACTGTTTATATATGGGTCCCACCATTCGTGTTTGTTCAGATTATATATAATTTATATACATGAAATGAGACCCAACAGGCATTCTGTTGTGTTGGCCATTATAGGCATATTGCCTAAAGCACTGCAGTATTACCACCCAATGTACAAAACCCAAATTATTACAAATCTGTGTTATAGAAATACCTACTGTAATGCCAACTGTATCTGTGGCAGAGAGGTTTTATGACACCTTTTAGAGCCTCAGCAAAATTTATATGTTCTACCAGTAGATTTTTTTTCTTCTCCTTTTTTTTGAGGAGGGAGAGGAAGCTATAAATTTTACAGTATGTCAGATTTTTATATCTCCTAAAAATGTACTTTGCAGGATTCACATTTAATATCCCTCAGCTATAGTCATCTGTGTATTTAAGTCACTAAGTGAAAAGGTACAGATAGGCTTCCAGTTAAAAGGGTTACTTTTTTCCCCTCTCTCTCTTCTTCCCCGCCTTCCTCTCCCACAAGCACATACCTCACCCTTGCGTTCTTCTTTTGGTTAAAATAACAAATTACAAAAAGTGATTCACTGATTCAAGGTTCGCACGTGAACACCTCTGGCCTGCTTTCAGGAAACTCTGAGCGCTGTCACACCAGATGGACAAGGTCTGCAGGTGCTTTGAGAAAAACCCAGGGCATAGCATGGACCAAACACCACAAACAGAGGCTTTCAGAGCTGTGCTCTTGTTGTTCACTTGGGGACAGATCTGTTTAACTCTCAACTAAGCCTTCTATACTTGATGTCCCACCTTAAAGGATTTATTTTATTCCGCCTATTATTCAATTCATTGTGTACAAGCATCTATCGTTACTTGAGTCCTGTTAGGCTGTGCCCTGTTAGATTGGGTTTCAGTGATGCACGTGGGCAGAAAGTATCGCACACAGGCTGTAATTTAGGATTTCCTTTTACTGCTTTTATATATATATATTTTTTTTTTTCTTATTTTCCTTTTTTTTCCTGTGAAGCAAAACTTTCTATCTGCACAGAGCCAGATAATGCCAGCATCAAGTGGGGAAAAACTAATTTTTTTAATTTGTTATTATTTTCTGTGTCATAATTTTCTCATAGTAAAGAATAAAATAGCCCTCATAGAGCAAACATTTTTCAACTGAAGTTTTATAATTATTCTGTGATTCTTTCTGTTAGCTTCTATTTCTTTTCTGTGCATTCTGGCCTTGATCCTGCCAGAACTTGTGCCTTTTCCAGTAAAACACCTATGGACATGCTTAACAGCATTTGAAAGCTCAGACATCCGTAAATGCTTTTGAACTATTGTAGTATTTTTGTTTAAAGAGGGCTTGTCGACAGGGTGTCTGAGGAATGCCTACTACTGAGGCCTTTTAGAAAGTGAAGAGGATTTTTCCTGTGAAAATCCTGCCTTTTCAGTTAGAATCTAGTTGAGCATCTAAATATTGGGATGAGAAAAGGAACTGTGTAACACCGAATATGATTAACGAAAGACTCTGTTCAGGAGGGAAGAAAGACGTTGTACAGAAATACATAAATCAGGGTTTTACAGACCCATGGATTGCATTGCTGTAGGTAACAGAGGACACTCCAGCTACGTAAGGATGCTGGAGAGTTACAGTAGTTTCTGGTTAGAGTAGGGAGAATAATTAATGGCAGATGGAAAAGGATGAAATGTTTTTTCCTCAGACTAGAGTGAGTAAGAAGGGATGTGAAGGCAGTGCAAAACAAGAAGTGGAGAGTCAAGAGAACTGAAATATGGTAGGCTGAAAAACCCAAAAGGGAACACTTTTTCCTGTAATGTGTAACTCAGCTGGGAAATTCTGTGCTTCTGTTCAACTGAGAACAAATCAAATTACAGAGAGAGATAACCAAATTTATAGCAGAGTCCATGCTACAGCAGGAAGAACAATGGCAAGGTCATTAGAAATGCATTGCATCTAGCCTTCAGTCGCAGGGTTTTTGGGGGTTGAGAGGGACAAATAGCCAATAACTATAGGCAGCAGAGTTGTGCTTTGAAGCCTAGTTCTGGCCCCAGGAGACTAGCTTGAATGGACTGTTGGCCTTATCTAGTATTGCAGTTTCTTTGCTTTCGTCATTAAATTCAGTGTTTTGTAAAAGTTTGGGATAACCAGGATGTTGGATGTCCTGTGCAGAATGTCTTTCGCTGTCTCCCTGCATCGTGGTTCACTGTTGTATGGAGGAAATAGAAATCACAGCAATGCAAACAAGCCAAAAAGGATTTAAGTCTTGACTAAGCTGACAGTCACTTTTGTGACAGTCGCTTGCAGTTTGGCATAAGCTCTTCAAAGTCTTTCCAGCCTGTGCTACAACTGTTGTTTTATTTGCATCTTGGTGTTGCCAGAAAAAGCAGTGGCAGAAACCTGCTCTGGGTAAGCCAGATCTAGAGATTTTCTGGCTTCATGGAGGACTTTTTCTTCTGCCATGGAGGCTCCCCCCTTTCCTTATTGCAGTTGACTTGAAATTGTGATTTATTTGTCTAAAGGCATTTCCTGGTTTCACTTGGTTTTGGAGCAGAAACCTACTTTCTTCCTTTTAGCTCCTGGTGTCTTCTACCCTGGAATACAGACACTGGCCTGCACGAGTGTTGACTTGCATAATGCTGCTTCAGATAAAGGTCATAAATGGTCTTATTTGGAAATTAATTCAAATAAGAAAGAGAAGGAGCCAAAACCAAGCCTCTACTGGGCATGTTAATAATGTCATTTGTTTACAGAGTGTAAGATCACTGCTAGAGGACATCCTGAATCATTGGTTGTTGCCCTTAGTGTTTGCCCTTGGTTGTCCCTGTTGGTGGGGGAAGTGAGTCCAAAGGTCAGAGAGACTCTGCTAGACCAACACTGCCTGAAGATAGCTATTCGTCTTTTGGAAACGCAAGCTGATATTTTGAAAGATCAATGTTAAGATTTTGATGCCTAAAAAAAAATAGATGGGATTCACTTCATTCCATGGACTAGTTCCAGTACAGTCATTGGCACTGCAACCAGGAGGAATTGGAGCTGCAGCTCTTGAAATCTAACCAGGAAAAAGGAGACCGTTGTAATGTCAGAAGAGTGTGGCAGCAGATCAGAACTGGTGTTTGGGAGCTGCAACTGTGGTGTGTGTGACAGGAAAACCTGGCAGCATGTGTTTCAGTTGTGCTTATTTCATATGCATGTAAAATCTGTGTGGGGTGGGGTTTGGGTTTTTTTGAGCAGTCTTCAATCCAGTATTTGCAGAAATATTCCCCACAGAAAACTTACCTGTTTTAATGTTCTTCTCAAACCCCCACTAAAAGGTGTAAGAAGTCACAGTCAAAATATAATCTTTAAGAAGGGGTGTTTGCTGTACCAGCAGGCAGGGGTTGTGTAGCTCCTTGCAGAATGTATGACAGGTTTCAGCGGGTAGCAGGTAAAAACACAAACAAATATGGAGGCATATTGTCAGCCATGCTGAAAAGTGCTCTGATGCCCTTTCCTAAACATTTTCTCATCAACAACAACAAAATCAGATGTTTCTATCAGAAACATGAATAACACAAACACATGTCGCTTGGCTCTTTCATTCAGTAAGTAGCAGCAGCAATTAATTAGCTCTTGGAACATGTTGCATCTGTAGAGACAATTTTGAATCCTCACTTTTTTTTAAGGTTTAACAGTGCTTCTGGACAGTTCAGCTGCATTAATGATGCATATTTAATGTGTGGAAGAAGCTGGCATTCTGGCTTCGGCAGCAGGTACACAGAGGGTGTCTTCACGCAAGTTCAGTTGCAGTTTAAGAGAGACATTTCACTTATTAGGGTGAATAAAGAGCAGGGAATATTCAGACACACTGCAAAGGTCTCCTGGGTGTAGCTACGGATAGGAGGTAGTATTTATGCTCCATTTTGTATGCTTGTCAACAGCTCTTTGTGTCAGACTTTTTTTTTTTAATGCGGGTTGTCCTCAGGAAAGTAATGAAAAGGAGTGAATGTTGTCTCAGCTGCCATAAAGTGTTACATTCTCTTTAGTATAAATCGTCATCCTGAAGTTCATTAACCTTAATACAGTTTAGTCTTTATGTGTCATCACTTGAGCTCAAGCCTTCCAGATGAGTCATCTGCTATATGCTGGATTTGTGGGGGCAAGCTAATTTTTGCATATAATGAGTATTATGCATAGGTCTCTCTCCTTATGCGCTCTGCTCATTGAATTGAAATTGCATGTGTTGAACTGAGGTGTTGTGAGAAAATCATGGTTGTGACAGCGTAAAAAAAAAATAAAAAAAAAGAGGAGGAACGGACTCCAGAAGAAAAGTCCACCATGGCATGATAGCGAGGATGTCAGTGGAATGCTGCAACAGCCCTGATTCTCTTTTTTCTTCTGAACCAGTGTGTGAAACAGGAGTTGCCCTGTTATGGCAAAGGGAAGCATGTTGTTGAGGAACATCCCCAAAGCTAGCACACGCCTAACCTGGGCTCTCCACAAAGCGATGCAGATGTACAGGCTCAGGCCCAAAAGTGAGTGTTTGTGAACACAGCAAGTAGAGGAGCCTTGAGGGATGAGAACAGAGCTCAGCTGATGTCCTCAGCAGCCACCTTAGCCCACCAGCTGCTTTGCTGATGTCCTGCCCTGCCCAAGGGTCACATCGTGGGCTGATTTTAAGGAGGGATGTAAAGCAGGATAATATAGCCATTGACCTTGTGGATTTTTACCACAAAGGTAAAAAGGGGCTGGCGTGACACAGACAGTGCTTGTTGGAAGGTTTAACAAATGGGTGGTGGAGACTGGCACTGTGTGTGGAGCGGAGGCACGTATGAGATGAAAGATGAGGACAGGACTAGGTCAGGAAGAACACTGTATCTTGGGCAGTTGTCTTTTCCACTATCCAAATTCCACATAATCAATTTTTCCATCTCCCCTAGGAACTCGAAGGCATTTGTAATTCGCACTTTTAAACGTCGGTCTATTTCTGCTACTTTGTGTATTAAAAAAAAATACCTGAACATGTACACCTGGAGATACAATGTAAGAAAATAAAAATCCCTCCGTAGCTTCAGGTCATCACTCTTTTGGCTGCATGAAGCTTACCTATTGACAGAAATCATCTACCTCCAGCTGATCTTACTTCTGAGCCAAGGTCTGAAAGTCTGTCCCCTCCCGTCATGATCTGTCTGTCATACAAACATCACACGCAATGTTAACCTAGCAGTTAGAAAGATTTGTTGAAAGTCTGTTGGATCCTCTTTTTTTTTTTTTTTTTTAAACCACTTAATACAATGGGGGTGAATTGTCTTATAGGTTAAGGGCAGAGGCTGGGTTTTAATTTATCCCAGTAATCTGCCCAGAGCATGCACAGGAATCGTGCAGACTGCATGAAAAGTGCTTGAGTCAGACCCTTCTCTGCTCAAGACTCAATAAGGGCATGAGTTGATCTAAACACATATATCTTCTTCTGTGCCGGGGGAATAGGGGAAGGAGAAAAAAAAAAAAATCAATGCTGTTTCTGGCTGAATTTCTAGTTGTGTTTCACAAGGCTGTTCTTTGGCTCATCTCCTTACCTCCAGAC
Organism: Syrrhaptes paradoxus; assembly: GCA_013400615.1. Taxonomy (NCBI): domain Eukaryota; kingdom Metazoa; phylum Chordata; class Aves; order Pterocliformes; family Pteroclidae; genus Syrrhaptes; species Syrrhaptes paradoxus. Next base: position 100,461 of record VZTO01005994.1, on the reverse strand, counting down.
ATTTCAGAATAGCCCTGCTGTGTTCCCTCTCCATTGGACCACCTGGATTTTTCTCAGAGAAAACAGGCTTGGCCTTTTACTTCAGCTTCTGCTTCTTCTCTGTCTTATTCCTTTTTTTTGCCTTCCCCCCCACACTCCTTTTTGCCTTCTCTAGGCTGTCACAAGCTGTGCCTCTTGATGCCCTGTTCTGGCTGCTCTGATGCCTTCCTCTCCAGGGCTCTGAGTGGGCAATCCAGATAAAATATTTTCCAAAGCACAGGAGCTGCAGTATCTTGGTTTTGGCCCTAGAAAACTAATGAATTATACAGATTTTGCTACTTTGTATGAGGTCTCTAGAAGAATGAGGAAGATTGGATGCTAAAAGTCAACTTCATTTACATGAACGAAAAGTTGTTGTTTGTATGTGCAAGATTTTTAAATGCTTTAAGGCAGAATTAAGAGAGATGACCCATGGGTTGTTAAATGATCTTTAAGGTCCTTGTGCTATGTTACAGGCTCAATTCAAAAGATACTTACATCATTACAGTTGGAGTTGAACTTAACATAGTTTAAGCTAGTAAACTTAACTTTTCTACTACGTTTAAACTATATTTAAATATAGTTCTTTTCCTCCTTTAAGACAATTACTGTTTTTCTTTTGTTTTCTGAAAACTCTTCTTTTTGCTGTCACAAGACAGTCCCATCTGAAGCGCTAAAAGTGCTTTGAAATGTATTGTAATGATGATAAGAAATTGCNTTTTAAATGCTTTAAGGCAGAATTAAGAGAAATGACCCATGGGTTGTTAAATAATCTTTAAGGTCCTTGTGCTATGTTACAGGCTCAATTCAAAAGATACTTACATCATTACAGTTGGAGTTGAACTCAACATAGTTTAAGCTAGTAAACTTAAATATAGTTTAAACGTAGTAGTAAAGTTAAATATATTTTTTTTCCTCCTTTAAACAAATTCTTACTGTTTTTCCTTTGTTTTCTGAAAACTCTTTTTGCTGTCACAAGACAGTCCCATCTGAAGCGCTAAAAGTGCTTTGAAATGTATTGTAATGATGATAAGAAATTGCTATGTTCAAGGTCTGGAAAGAGTAAAGAGTGGAGTTATAGTTTTGAAACTCCAAAATAGTTTGTCTAAATCAAAGCTTTGCACCACATGATCTATTGTATGGAAGGATCAGTCAATCAGCTGTATTGACACCTCTCCATTAACGAGGTTGTCTTTAGTCCTTGACTAGGTGAAGGGCTCATGAGGACACAGGTCCTGTCCTCAGCTACATCACTGGGAACAAGACTGGAGCCAAAGTAGTGTTTGAAAGGTTTTCTTTTATTTGCAGAACAAATGTTTTCATCCAGCTGTAGCACAGTCAAACAGTGGGAAGGAAACACTACAATACCCCTGTCTATTTATCTGTGTTTTTATAAGGTCACCCATCACCATGGTATCTAAGTGTCTTTCTTCTTTCCTTTAAGGGTCCTGGACAGGTGTTGAAAATAAGGAAAAGAGAGGAAGAAAAACACAAAGAAAGAAGCATATGAAAAGTAAAAAAATGCGAAGCTGGAGGTGAACCTAAACACTCAAAGGTAATTTGCCTTGAGGGGCAAGAACCCTTGAGACCTATGTGTAGACTTTGGAAAAAAGAATCTGTGAACAATAGTAAAGGCTATGAACGTGCTATCCTCTGACAGGTATGTAAACCTTAAGATTAAAATAACAGTTTGAAAAATCCTTCTGTCAGAGTGAGTTTGCTTTAGCTAGTCTGGGTTTCAATGGAAGTATCACAAAGGCAATATATATCAAGTAGAGATAGGAAAGGAAAATTCTGTGTGAAATTTCTAAATGGGTTGGTTCTTGAAGTGTATTCTCTATAGCTTGACGAAGTTATCATGGCATTAAAATAGCATGATGTAAAATCAGGTAATTAAGGATTAGAAATAGTGGATTTTAAAAATATTTTTTTCTTATGTTGAACCATCTGAAAGCTAAATTTCATATGTAAGTAGGAGGATGAAGAAAGAGTCAGGAAGGGCACAAAACTGAAGTTCCCTTTTGTTTGTCTGTGTGTCAATTACTGGTTTGATTTGAAAATATTTTCACCAACAGTTCTGGCAATCCCAATACTCCTTTACTTCACAAAGTAATTGGGAAGGGTTCCTTAATAAGCTTTTAAAGTTTTGTCTTAGTTTAGCAATATCTTTCCACTCTCTTGTGTTTTGGGTTTGGGGATTTTTTTGTACTTGACTTGCATCCATGGTGATACCAAGGAGAGAAGGTCAGGTATTTCAATGACATGTCTGTTACCTAGTCTTCCTCTGTGCATGCCACCCTGAAAGTTGTGTTGTGAGAAGCGACCTTGTGCTTTAGTGGTGTCAGTCTGCAATCATGGTCCTGCTTATGGAGAAGAGATTGGGGGGGGGGTGGAAGCAGGAAAGTGTCCTTGCCCCCATCCATGCAGTGGGAGCCCTATCTGCTTTGAGTGTGCAAAGCTTGGAGTTACGAGAAGTCTGAAAAGAATGGTGATAGTAGGGAGTTAAGTGTGTTTTGCTTTGGTTTATTTTCACAGTTTGATTAAATATGAGTGCCTGTGAATATCAGCTATTTGTATGCTAATCACATCCCTTCAACAAACACAAGGCGTTAACCAAACTCCTTTTTGCATACTGTAAAGAAGTGGGAGAATTCCTGGCTGCAGAAAGCAGGCATGATGTACATAAAAGGAGTGAAATTACTCAGCATGTGCTCGTTTATACTTCTTTATACAGCAGCCACCTCCTCTCAGAGATCCTTCTTGAGGTTTGCAGATGACCATATGTAATGATGTGGTTTCTTGTCACTAGCAATAGCTTTGTGAGGCAGCAATATGTGGTACAAGATCTTGTTACTCAGTAAGTGGCATGTAACTGATCTGGTTACCCCAAAAGCTAATTGCTAGCTACTTCATGCTGCCATACCTTCCAGTAACACAGTAGACTTCAGGAAGTCTGGAGCAAAAGTTTTAGCTGCCATCAGGCTGCATTCAGGTCAGATATAAGGCCCACTGGAGTCAATGGCTGGCTTACACTGTGAAGCAAAGTAGACTGAAAGGTCAAATTCTCAAAATGATCTCATGAACTTTGGCATTTACTTTGACAAATCCCATACCTCCATATGTGGCCACTGGTTCAACAAGCTACTTAGATCTATGACCAGCTTAGAAAAATGTGAGTCATTGCAGTGACTTCAGCATGGTGACTCACATCCTTCACCAGTGTCCCATAACCTGCCCCTCTCGGGTTCAGTTGGCCGTTTGGCTCCAACAGGCTGTTGAGAAGTCCTGTCTGCGGTTTCAGGTGTTTATTAAAGGCAAGTGGATCATGATGATGGATTGTGTTTTGGCTGCCTGCTTGGAAAGTTTGACCCCAAGTAATGACCCCAAATATTGGGATCTCTATGTAGTTCTCTCCTATTTTATTCCACCAAGAATATCCTGTGTAAAGGCATTAATTCAGGATGAAAAAGTTTTCCATAAATGCCTGTCCCCGAGATTCTCAAGTAGGAGTAGTACAACTATTTAATTGTTGTCTCCTTATTTCAGTTTGTCTGTACTCCTTCTATGCAATAAACCTCATCACAAATTATACTATTGGTCTGTAACATCCAAAGAAGCATTCACAGTTGTTCCTCAGACTTGTCGTTTGTGCATATATGTCAGAGAATCATAAAAATCAGAAATGGGGAAGTTCTTCTTTATTAGATCATCTCATCCCTGTTCTTGCCAACACAGATTCCCGCCCCCCCCATGCCCCCCCATATGGTATATTCTCTAGCGCTTTGTCCAGTCTAGCTTTAAGTAGATTAAATGTGGTACTTTCTCACTGACCTGTCAGAAGCTGTTGGAGAGGCCTGAAGGTAATTGACACTGGCACCCTTTGGAGGTGCGCTGTGGACCTTACCGCACTTGTCATTTGTATCCAAACACGGTGCTTTCCTCCAGCTGTCATGAGTATTGTGTGGCCATAATTCTTTCAGACCCAGCATACAGCTTGTGCTGAACACTTACAGCTAAGATGGAACAAAAGAAATGAAAATGTGGTTTTGGTTTCTTTTTGGCAGACAGTGTACATAGGGTTAATTCTTTTGAGCCGCCCAGAGGTGAAATAGCAAGGTGAAGGCCTCCAGAATATTTTGTTGATGAAAACTAGTGGTACTGAGATATGATGTGCTTGTCTGCACGTGAAGCTTTTTTCTAGATAGGGGTATATTTTATAGGGTTCAATTAACAACTACATTTGAAATATCAACTGTCTGCTCTCTTGACATGGAAAGCAGATTTAGCCAAATGGTGAGTGCTTTTGAAGAATGCTACTGATGATATACACAGTTAAGTGAAGTAGTAATAGTGTTTAGAGTTTTCTTTTTCTCTCAAGGAGCCAACCAAGTGTTTCACTCAGTCCCTGCTCAAACTGTGCAGTTGCTTTGGGGTTGGGACATGCCTGCCACTCTGTGGCATGACAGAACATAGGGCAGTATTGATGGGAAGTCCACAGTAAGCTCTTGGGCCCCTTGTATTCAGAATCTAATTCTTGAACTGTTCTGCTTCTCCCAAGAGATGCTGATGCACCATCGTGAGCAGGAAACAAAGGGTGTTAGCTAATCTCTTGGTTTAAATGGTTTCTTTCTCTTCTCATTGTCACCAGAACCCCGATCTGTAATTCTACCAGCCATAGACCTATAAAGCCATGAAACTCTAAATACAATTGTTCCTCCAGATCACTGTCATTGCTCGTTTCTGTAGGTTTACAGATAGGGGAATACTGTCCCTCGGTGTAGCCCCTTTACTTACCACTTTTACTCAACTCATTATGAAGATTCTTGATACAGGGATTATTCATAGCACCCTCACTGCTTGCTGTTACTGCCTCTGAGTGCACGAATCCCAAACCAAGATCACATCATGTAGCCCAGCATTCCTTGGATATGTAGCACCACATTAAAATGTCATTTTAGGCAATTAATATTTTATTTATAAATACTTATAAATATTTATTATAAATGAGGCTTTAAACAGCAGCTCATGAGAAAATAATGTATTACATTTGTATTAAAACACGTTCAAATGTTTAATTTTAAGAGAGAATATTCAGCTTGACCATTAAAAAAAAAAAAAAAAGCAGTGCCATGCTTTGTCCAGTTCATGTCAGGCTGCCATGTTCAGTTGAGAAGGTGGATTTCATTTTGTTGCACACTAAATCGAAGAAACCAAACTCTGGTGATGTATGAGCCAGCTAAATGCTCCGTGTTCTTGTCTTACTTGGGCAAAGTTCCTGCTTGAGACGCTGGGTCAAATGCTGCTCTTTAAATCCCTTGTGTGAGTCATGTGGCTGAGTTTTACTGGATTTGAAAGATGAAGTTTTGTGCCTGCTGGGAAGTCCACTGCTGAAAATGGCCTTCATCCTGCTCACTCCAGCCATGGGCTTTATATTTAGCCCAGAAGGGACCCTGACTTTGTAAATCAGAGGTCTGAGTCCACTGGAGTCATCATCTGTTCGGTAGGGATGCTTCCTTCCTTCCATCCATCCATCACACCGCTTGAAGTGGTTTTGTTCCCTGTCTCTGTAAAGCCTTTCTAGGAAAGCAAGGGGGCACAGCCTTCTCCAGCCGTTTCCCTGAAACTTTACACCCTTTAGGAGAAGGATGTATTTGGCTAAGGTCCACCCCTTTGTAATATAGAGCTGAAAAAAGGGTATTCTTAAGTATAAATAATACAAAAAAATGAAAATCATCATTGTGACACTGGTAGTTGTTGTATATCTTTACCTCGAACCAGAATGACCAAACGTCTCTGATTAACTATTCTACAGAAGCATTTAAATTCAGCAGTTTTAATAGTTCTTAACAACTCCCGTTGATGGTATTATTTTTCATTGTGAATAAAAATGGTTATTGCTTGCATTGACCTCCAGTAAATCTTGTCACTCAGCCCATACCCTAGTCTTGAAATATAATTAAAGCTCTCTGTTTTGATATAAGTGACTTGCAAAAGTGTAAGAACTAGCACTTACATTTTCTCTTTTTATTGCTCTTAAGTTTGGTATGAAAAGAAAGGTAATGCAACTGAATTACCTTAAATGGCCATGACTGTTTTATTTCTGTCTAGGAGTGTTGTAGTTTACATACATCAAATATATATATATATATAATTTTTTTACCCATAGGATTACCTCAATGTTGGATT
>VZTO01005994.1:79257-89257 GCA_013400615.1 Syrrhaptes paradoxus | reverse complement strand
AGGGAGTAAAATCTCTGCCTTCTGTCTTTTTCACCCTGAGCTAGTGAGAGGTACAAAACTGTGGATGTTAGATGAGAAGTTTGGGTGAGGCCTTGGTATGGACTGGCTGTGTTGTGAAAGTGCCACGAAAGAGCCTGACTTCAGGGGCTGCCTCTCCTAGCTGATATCTCCTGGCTGTTGGTTTTGGAAAAGAGTAAAGCTTTGTGGGGCTCAAAATGCAGCTTTGTATGTGGCAGGGAGAGGGGCTGGTTTAGCATGAAGGGGGGAGTGCCAAGCCTGGTCTGATTTTTTTTTTTTTTTTTTTTTTTCCGTGAGAAGCTTTAAAAGATAAATGCTATTTTAACTGTAGAATTAGGAGCACTAATTACGGCTGACATTGGTGATTTTATTTCCAACACTGCACAGTGCTTGGATTTCTCCAGCCTTTGCTAGAGAGCTCTTTTTTTGACTGCATAAGCAGAAAATAGCAGATTCAGAAATCATCTGTTTCCCTAATGAATTCAGAGAAACTAACGTGGAAACACTGACTCTTAAGGCTCATTTTTCATTACTGTGGAGGGGACTGGAGTTTTGACCGTACAAAGGTAAAAGCAGGTGTTTCTCCAGGGCTATATTTGGCTTCTGCAGAGGTTACACACACAGAAAACATCTTGGAATCATTCTGTACGTAATGTGTTATCAAAGCTTTACATTACAGATCTGTTACCTTTTGGAAATGAGAAAACAAAATGTGATGTCAGGATTGGAGGGGTCAGGAATAGGTCCTGGTGGTAGCAAAACCTTGCATTTGCTGTAACATATTCCCTTCACTTCTCCTGCTTTCTCTCATTATCTTGTTTGTTATGTGTAGCTGAATAAGCATGTAACCTCTAAGGCTGTGGAGCAGATCATTAGGAGTTACTGATTAACGCTGTGTTTCAGTAGCAGATCCTGAGTTCTTTTTACAAACTGAAGGTGTCTAGTTTTATGATTTTTTAATTAGAGTGTAAATATTGCAGCCTCATAAACTGCTTGATTTATAGGCGACAGCAAAGTTTGCGCTTTGGATAAGGACACGGGAGGCTTCATATGTACAGTTTCAGTGCCCCTGTTTGCCTCTACAGATCACCCTGTTCTTTTGCCTTTGCTGCATTCATCCTGTCAGCCTTGCAGGTAATGCCTCTGCGTTTCTTTAAACTGGCAGGACGACTGAAATTCCTTTTTATGTTTTTAAGCAGAAGAACACCACTCATGCTGTACATTTTAACTCCTGAATGCAGAGAAAAAAGTTGGAGTGATGTTATTGTTGCTGTCAGCCAACAAGGTGAGCTTAAAAATTAATGTTCATTATGAGGATTCCAGAGAAGTTGGGCCAAATTCACCACTGCGCATGACTGTAAATGTCAGAGGCATGTGAGAAATGGTAAATCAAAAATCCGAGGTGCTGGTGGATAATAGAAAGGTATTTCTGATATCGCTGATGCAAAGCATTATCAGATTTTCAAGGATGGAGACTTTCATCCTGAAGAAGGAAAATCTTGCCTTTCTGAGGTGGTCCACAGAGCTTGGCTTCCACGTGCAGTGCAAGTTCAGAAATTCACAAGCAGAGGGAGTGATACTAATTTTAACTGGACTTGAATCACTGTTAATAACCAATGGGGTACCGAAAATTCTCAGCAGTTGTTCATTCAAATGCTAGGACTCACCCCGGGTAGCAGGGTATTTGGCCAATGTCTCTGTCCTTGGAGCAGAGAAAGACTTTGCAAACACTGAACTTCTGTTCTTTTCCCTGTGGATCCTCTGTGCTCTGTCTCCACAATCAACCTTCTTCTTGAGCTTGCTGTCAGCACTGTTCAGCTTGCATGGCGATGACTCAGCCCTGGATTGCTCTCAGGTGCAGCAATATACCAACAGAGGCCTAATTCTTTTCATGGGGGTTGTGGAAACCTTCCTTCCATACTAGCACGGCTTAACCTCTTCCATCTTGCACAGCTTCTGGAAACTCTTATTGCCAGCACTGCCAATAGGATTTGTCTGTTGGGATTTTTGTTTTGGGAAAGCTCTTTGACACATTATGAGGAATTGCTCCATCTACCATTTCTTTGCCGGGGTATTTTGAGGCCCCTGTGCCACTTAGGCAGCCTGCTTGCACTGTGTTGATGGCTCCAGGCCATGCGCAGGGACTGGAAGGAGCCAGGGCACGGTGGGTTTGCCTCTCTTCGGGCATGCAGGAGCAGCATAACATCACCTGAGAGCTCTTGGTGAGAGAGACAAAGTTAAAGCAGGAAGTTTTCCATAATATATACTTGATTAAGGGTGACTTTTCTGTCCCCAGATACGTTGCACAGCGTCTGCAGTTCTGAGATGGTCAGGACATAGACAGAACATCTTATTCTGCCCCAGCAGCCACTCTGAGCGACTGTCTGCAGTCAGCGGCCTGTGAGAAGGGTCATAAATTCTCCTTTCTCCCCCTTAGCAGTGCCTTTCTCAGTCCCCACACTGGTCTCATCCCTGCTCCAGCGCTGGTGACCTCTCTTGTCTCGGGCCAAACCGCTGGGGAGGAGGCAGCCAGCTCCTACAAGCCAAGAGCCCGGCTTTGGAATTGAATGCTTTCAGAAAATATTGCTGCTGTCTTTGCCTTCTTTTCTCTGTAGCAAGAAGACTAGAAACTTATTTTTTTTTTCAAATGATATCCAAAATGTTTGTGAACATTGATGAAATCCAAAAACATGCCACAGTGTCAGATTCACCTCTCTCTGCTGGAGCCGGACTTGTTTTACTGCAGGAAGTATTTTGTGGCTCTACAGTAGCAGCCTGGGTTTGTTGCCAAAGGCCCAAATACTGAAGCTTGGTGGGTTTGGTTTTTTTTTTCCTCACTTTTCACACTTGTTGAAAGGCCTTTCAGTGCAAACTTGATGTCAATGGCAATTACGTACATGTTTACAGATGATGGCTTCAATCCCATCCTGGTAAATTTTTTTGCACATGGTTAAATCTGAACGTGTAATTACCTAGAAAATAAAATCATAAGTGCTGAACATAGGAAGATAATAACTTGAACTGAACTGTTTTCTTGTTCCTGTTTAATTTTGAACCTGTATGACCCTTGTGAGTTCAAAAGTTCACCTCAGTCTTGACCGTTATTGAGTTTGGATTCTGTTTCGGAGAAACTGTGACTCCAAATACAGCGGAGGGTCAGAGGACAATAAATTCAATAGAATAAATAAAGTCATAAATGAAGCAGGCAGAGAGACAGAAAAGTGAAAAAAAATAACACATATTGGGTGAATTCATGGCTTCTATGACATTGAAAGGTGTTTTGCCACTGACTGTGCTGGGGCTGGGATTTCTTACCTAACACCTGGTTTGATAATCCCTGGAATTCAACCAGGATGTTTCTATTGCCTGTAGTGCTCCTGTGTCACTCATAATGAGCTTTAGTTTGTGGCTCTAATGCATGCTGTAGCTCCCAATAGACCTTAGCTGCAACATGTAGCAGCCCAGTCTTTCTGGGGTAGGGAAAAAAAAAAAGAAGAAATTCCAAAGAAGAATGGGTTTTCCTCCTCTTCTGTTTCTCCCCAGAGGCAGTTATCTTTGCAACCCAGTTTCTTTGTGACCCAGTTTCTTTTGTGTTTATTGAACTACTCTGTGATACCAATGAAGCTGGCATCAAAAAATTACTACAAATTCCATGTGAAAAAGGACTGAGAACGTTTCAGTGCATGTGTGTGCCTACAGTATTCAGTGTCCTTAGCAGAAGTTCGTGTGTTGTCAACACTCAATTTGAGCGTTGATTCTGAGTGTTCTAAAGGTGAAGCCCAGTTTGCTTTGCAAGATGCATTACATTTTCCCTGGGCTTCCAGTAAAGGAAGCAATTTGGCTCAGCGTCTTTACTTACAAGAGCCCAGACTTACATGAGGAAAGTGCAAAAGTTACGTAGGGCCAAAGCTGCACCAGGGATGTATAGAGAATTTAGCTTTGGTGTCTGCAAAGGAGCAAGGGAGATTAGTAGGAAATACAGACTTGTCTGATAGTTTAAAAAGCATTTCAGTACCTTTTGGGTGGAGATGTCAGGGATTATGTTATTAATATTTTGGTATTCTTGAGATCATAGTACTTCAGAGTTTAAATTGTCACAAATCTACCCATCATCAGCATGTAAGAGGGTTTCTTTCTTTTTTTCATGCAGTAATTAAACTGAGCAGATTCCTGCTCTAATTCTGCTGAATTTGTTTTCCTGGAAATTATCCATCTTCTGTCCACCAAGTACAAACATTAATTGAACAGGAACATGCCAACAACTTGTAAAAAGAATTAAAAATCAAATTTTCAAGTTTTAATATTTACTTCTAAAGCATGGTGTGTTTAAAAAGTAAGGTAATTTCTCTAAATTCCTTGAGAAGTGTTTCTAGTCTATCAGAGACCATACCTGATGGGTTAAGTACTTGAAGACCAAAGGAAGTGCTCTAACCATTGCAGAAGTCCGAGGTTTTAGAGGGAGAGATAGAGAAGTATTTGAAATGCTGCTTTCAAGTCAGGTCTGGGTGTTCCAGCTCAGAGATGTTTCTTGTTGTCAGTAAACTAAAAATGAAAAGGAAAAAAAATCCAAACCCTGCAAAGGAAGAAAAGTCAGAGAACCTGAGTAAGTGATGATTTGTTTGATAACAGAAATCCTACTACTGCAATCATTCATGGTTTATTTCTTTGGCATGCAACGTTTAAGAGAAATCCATTGAGCGCTCGTAATTTCACTATTGCGAAAGCCAAGTCCTTCATTTAAACTTCTGAGACAGTTTTTCCTTGTACTTCTTTGCCACTCAAGCAAAGAGCAGAAATGAGCCACTCATACTAGTTCACCTCATCAATTAGAAGAGAGACAGGAGTTGCTTCCAGATGAAAAGGGGATGCAGCAGAGGAAAAATACGCTGGAAAATAAAAATAGATTGCCTCTAATAACACCTGGATGGTGATCCAGGCTTGGGTTGGACACATTGAGACATCCTTAAACTTTGGGAAAGTTAAGATTTGGAATTGCCTGTTAGAACAGGATCATCAGAGAACTGGAGAATACTGTACTTAATTAAAGAAATGGATGTGGAGCACAGAGCCAGGATTTTTTTCTTGTTTAAAATAATGAAATCACTAATTAATACACTTTAACCAAAATTTGAAAACCTAAACCCCAAACCCAAATTTTAAGTTAATTCTTGCTGCCAAAAGTGCCATTTGATACTATGCAATTAGTATGAGTAGCGAGAGTGTGTTTGATGAGTCCTTCATGTTGATACAGGAAAGTTAAATGCAGAACATTGTTTGCTTGGTTTTGTTTTTATTCTAACACCACCTTTGGCAGCTGAAAAGTTATGCAGTATTAAAATAAAAAACCTTAATGAAACAGAGTGAAAATTTGTACAGTTTCCAAGGTCTCCAGTGGGAAAGTTGTTTGCATTTGATAAATCGATTCCCAAAGTAAGGTAATTGGAGAAAATTGTGGTGTAATCCTCAATGGAAACACGTGTTTCTTATGCAGCAGAGAAAACAGTGTTGTCTGAAATGTTCCTTTAAGGGGAGAAATGTTTCCGTATTTCCTATTGGGTTTGCAAGGTTTTTGGATGACAGTTAGTCAAGCCATTCTTCCTGTTCGGAGTTGAAACAGGCGAGGCCATGTCCTCTCACTGGAAAGTGACTGCTTACAGACAGGCAGAGGATGTGCTGTAGTGGTTTTTACCTCTGTTCATTTGCAACCCACATCCATGGAGGCAGCATGTGATGGCATTGCAACTGTGCCTTTGGAGGGGACTTGGTCTATGAGAGGGACGCCAGATCAGTGGTCGTGAGTTGTGTTTCTTTTCTTTGTTTCTACTAGGGATGGGCGAAAGGTGATGCTAGTGTTGATGAGAATCATGGGAATGTCTTCTTCAGAGAAATCTGAAGTTTTGTAGTTTCAAAAGGCAGCCTATCTCTACCATAACTTAAAACCGCAGATCTGAAGGACATGGATTTCATCTAGACTGGATAATCTAAAAGGTATAATTGTGCTGAATGTGATGTTGATTTTCCTACTTTTTGTTTTCTCTTCCATTTCTTCTGGGAAAGATATGCTGGATGCCTATTAACTCAGCAAATCTAATTTTCGGTCAACTTTTATCTGAAATTTAAGAGACGAATTAAAAAAATAAAATTTGTGAAGCATTCCCATAAGCCAATCTACTTTAGAGGAAACCACTTTCATGTGGGTGCAAAGCGAGTTAGAAAAATAACCATTCCGGCTAGCTACCAGTGGCTCATTGTCAGCCTGGAAGGATATACTAAGTTCTGTTTAGGACCCTTTCCACATTTGCATTAATGATTTGGATAATGAAATGGATATTAAAATTATTAAATTTGCAAATGACACCAAACTGGGAGGGTCTGCAGGCAGTTGTTGGATGGGATTAGAATTCAAAATGATCTTGCTGAATAGGAGATACAGCTTGAAGAAGGGTGCATTCAGTGAGACCGAACGCCAAGCTCTTGAGCGTGGGTTGAAATGAATACTCTGACAAACACCAGCCAGGAAACATCTGGTTTACGGGAAGAGATCTGAGAGGACTTTAGCAGGTTGGTAGCTGAACAGAAACCTGCTTTGGGGGGAAAAAACAGCCATGTTGAGGGCAGGGAGGATGGCACGTGTTTTGAGATGATGAAGGGTATTTGTCTCCTTTGTGAAGCATTGGCGAGACCTTGGCTGTGGTGGTGTGATAAGGAGCAAAATGTGCCCCAGTGGAAGAGGTTGCAAAGGGAGCAAGGAGACTGCGTGCAGGTTTGCCAAATGTGGCCTTTGAGGACAGACTGAACATTTTATGGTTGTTTAGAGTAAAAAAGGCTGAGGGGGCATGATCACAGGTATCAAATATATGAAGTGAGGCTGCACAGAGAAAGGGAATAGTTTTCCTTCTGCGTCCCCTTGACACAGAAGAAAAAGAAGTGGGATTAGACTGAAGCAAATAGGATTGTTAGATAATGGGGAGCATATCCTGACAGTATGGACTGTTAAGTACTCAGGAGGTTGAGGAGTTGCAGATTTATGTCAGCCATGCAGCCGTATTAGCACAGGGAGTTGTGGCAGTGAAGAGCTTTCCCTTCCATTTACCCTGAGTTTTTTGGTCTGTGTGGACAGAATATGAAAGCCTCTAAGGCTACTTACTTGCTGTAGCAGCAAGGAGAGAAAAAGGTTGTAAGGAAAGAGGATGCTTGCTTTGCACATGGGCCAGTACGCTCATCTTTGATACGTACCATCAACCAAGAAACGCTTCTCTGGAACAAGAGGGAATAATTTATAGCTTGGTACATCTCCAGTTCATAGGTCTTCCAGGGGCACTGTGAGCACCTCTCCTTGCTCTCTGCAGGAATCTGGCATTGTAAACCAACCATTTAGGATTAGAAAGAAATGAAAAGCAAAACAGGGTTTCCACGTGACAGTGTTGTTCATATTCCCTACAGTGAAAATTAAATGTAAAATTATGTCTTTTGAAGATCAAGAAATGACACAATGGAAGAGTATAGTAAATAGAGGGTAAACCGTAGGAGTACTAAATGAAGTAATGCCTTTCCCCATTCAAGGGTAATCCCTTCCAGAATGAGATACACTGCTTTACCATGAGATTCTGTTTTATTTCATGACATTTCATCTTTAATTTTTGCTATAGCTTTGTTTCATTGTGTACAGTATGGATTCATCTTGTGCTTTCCAAGTGTGTTGAGCAGTTTGTGTGTATCCAGTAGAGAAGAATTTGTGGTATTAATTGAGAGAGAGCTTGATACATAATTAAGCATTGCAAGTTACATATGTGCATGACAAGAGGCTGAGATTTTCCTGTGCTGCTTAACTTTTGCATTTCAGGCTTACAAGTGCTTAAGTTTGCACCTCTGGTGTTGTGATAATAGTATCAAGCAGTCTGATACCAAGATCGGTGGGGCCATACAGCAGTCAATGACAGCTTGTTTGCTGCCTGTTCTGTGAGCAGGCTCTTGGGCACAGTTGTTCCAGAAGCAAGTTTGGGGTCTGTTTATTAAAGGAGGAGTCGTCACCAGCACTGTCGTGTCTCTGTCTGAGGCGATGTCTTTTGCAGAGGTCGTAACTGTCGACTTGTCAGGTATTTCCTGGAATTGTCGGTCTCTCTGGGGTGCAGCAGACCATGGTGTATAAAGCCACAACACTGACATATCACTTATCTAGTTCTGCTAGACTTAGCCTCTCCATGAAGTATGCAAACTGTCTCCGTCTTGTGCAGAATTTGCATTATCTAAAGATCACTATGTATGTGATGGTCCATTCGCCTTTGCAAATGCCGTTTAAATATAGTGTCCATAAATAAATGTTAAATAATTCATGAACATAATTTTGTAAATTCTGCTAGGCCACACCTCTCTAGGGGCATATTTATGAACATGCGTCAGGCTGGAATCAATGCATCTGCCAAGCGCCTTACCTCTGAGGCAGAATTCCCACATCTAGCCCAAAATGCTGCAAACGACTCTGATTCCACTTCGCTAGTCATCCATCATACTGTCACTTTAATTCAGATGCTGCTACTTGTTTTAATAACATACATCTTACACAAAGAATATTGCTAACACAAGATTCTTGAGGTAGATTTTTACAACCTCATAAAATGGTATTAACCCTTTGATCCCTGATAGTGTTTTCATACAGATTTTTTTTTATGCTTATCAATAACCTGTGTTCATGGGGTCTATTCATGCTGAAGAATCCAACATCAATCACCGCAGTAAAAATATTATTCTTCCAGCATTACCCTAAAGAATTATGGAAAGAATAAAAGTGTTATTGCAGGAATTATTTATCAAACAATAGATGGATAAAATGTATTATGGTAAGTGTTAAATTATATCACCTCATTACAGGAAACTACCTGAGATAGCACAGAAGGTAGTTCAGTGCTTTTTCTAAGTAGTTCAGAGAGAACAATAGCAGAATCCCACAGAAGGTTTTACTGTGAAACCCTGGAATGACAAGGCAAATGATGTATTATCAAATAAAATGACAGTTTAGAGGGGAAAAAAGAGAAAATTCTACCTGCATATTTCTGAGTCCCACCTGGAGATGTTTTGAGGGTGAGAGGAGGAGAATAATAGTAGTTTATAGTTAGCTGCTTAACACTCAAGTGTTTAAGGTGCTTTTTTTTTTTTTTGCATGTATCTTTGTTGAAATACCTTCCTCATTGTAACAGAGCAACATGGAATGTGAAATTTAAAAAAAATATATTTTTGCTTCTATTCCAGATAAAGAACATGCCAAGTTATTTCTTTTTTCCTTCTCCCTGCTCTTTTTCTTTGCAGTCAGCACCAGGAATTAGAAAAGATTTTACTGAAATGCTTGATTAAACTAATTACTAAAATCATGCCCATATTTCAGGTATTATTAAGGATACCTAAACAAGGTTGGGTTCTGTGATTTCACCAAGTAGACTCTTATCAGTTAATGCAGATTTAGAGAGGGGGGAAAAAAAAGCATAATGTTACACTGGGCTCATGGGATTCATTTGATCAACATGATTAAATTATTTCCTTACTCAGCTAGAAGGAAATTACTAGTAACCAGACATTATGTGTCTGTTAATTATGTGCAATAAGGTTCTCTGCTATCACACCAGCTTTTGCATTCACGTTCTGTGTCTTTTAAAAGCATTCTCATTTTTTACATGTAAATATTGAAAAGGGACAGCTATAATTTTCTTTCCCTTATTAAATAAATATCTAACATGTCAAAAAGCACTTGTACGAAACAGCTGTTTATCATTGGTGTAATCATAGGCAAGTTTGTGGCGATGACATGCTAGCATTTCGCATGTTTTGGGTCGCCCCCACCAGGACTTTTTTTTGTGTTGCAATCATTCATTTTTTAAGTTGGCTCATTTATTATTGTAAGGAATGTGAAAGAGAGTTTGCCAGAAACCTGTAATTTTGCTTGAAATAGTTAATCTCCCTGATGCGAGGTCTGCTCACCTATACGTTGTCT
>VZTO01005994.1:23157-78582 GCA_013400615.1 Syrrhaptes paradoxus | reverse complement strand
TTTTTTTTTTTTTTTGCATGTATCTTTGTTGAAATACCTTCCTCATTGTAACAGAGCAACATGGAATGTGAAATTTAAAGAAATATATTTTTGCTTCTATTCCAGATAAAGAACATGCCAAGTTATTTCTTTTTTCCTTCTCCCTGCTCTTTTTCTTTGCAGTCAGCACCAGGAATTAGAAAAGATTTTACTGAAATGCTTGATTAAACTAATTACTAAAATCATGCCCATATTTCAGGTATTATTAAGGATACCTAAACAAGGTTGGGTTCTGTGATTTCACCAAGTAGACTCTTATCAGTTAATGCAGATTTAGAGAGGGGGGAAAAAAAAGCATAATGTTACACTGGGCTCATGGGATTCATTTGATCAACATGATTAAATTATTTCCTTACTCAGCTAGAAGGAAATTACTAGTAACCAGACATTATGTGTCTGTTAATTATGTGCAATAAGGTTCTCTGCTATCACACCAGCTTTTGCATTCACGTTCTGTGTGTTTTAAAAGCATTCTCATTTTTTACATGTAAATATTGAAAAGGGACAGCTATAATTTTCTTTCCCTTATTAAATAAATATCTAACATGTCAAAAAGCACTTGTACGAAACAGCTGTTTATCATTGGTGTAATCATAGGCAAGTTTGTGGCGATGACATGCTAGCATTTCGCATGTTTTGGGTCGCCCCCACCAGGACTTTTTTTTGTGTTGCAATCATTCATTTTTTAAGTTGGCTCATTTATTATTGTAAGGAATGTGAAAGAGAGTTTGCCAGAAACCTGTAATTTTGCTTGAAATAGTTAATCTCCCTGATGCAAGGTCTGCTCACCTATACGTTGTCTCTGTGCCAGATCTACATTCTGCTCTGATGCTGCCCAATCTAGGATTTCAAAAGGATTTTTTTGTAAAGGAAGAAACAACATATGGTACAAGAGGGGCCTTATTCTTTTTCTAATGAAATGATGGGCTTCTGTTTCATATTAAAGTGTTAATAGGTCTGAAATTAGGTCTCAAAAAAGAGAATAGTGCTTTTAAAATTCTTAATATGATTCATTATCTGCAGTCAAAACCAGATGACATTTATTTTTATCCAAAAAAAAGCCAAGCCAGCGGGGGGAAAAAAAAAAAAATCCAGGATTCAGGCTCTGATTTATTGAACAGAAAGCTCTTTAGAATCAGGGCTTGGGCTGGAGGCTGGAGGTTTTGTTAGAGTTTGAGAACCTTCATATGTTTATGAAATCTAAACAAATATTTCAAAGAAGGTGGTGTCACATTTGAAGTCAGTGATCCTATTAGGCTCTGGGATACGGCTGCTTTGTTGAAGGACTGGGCAGCATTTTATGTGTGATAGTGCTGTGTACTGCTAATATACCGAGACATTACTTTCATCCGAAATACCGATAGGACTGAACTTCTCTTATGCACTTTGGCTTTCAGTGTTAATAATGAATGAATAAAGTTCAGAGGATAGAAGCTAAATGTATATTGTGCTTTAAAAGAATGAATTTTAACTAACAGCATGCCAAGCTATTCAGAAATGAGCAAAAGACAGTTATTGGGAGTGGTTGGGAAGGCGTGGTAATGAAGCGTTCGTGTGAGTTACAGTGGCATAAAGCACTAGAAATTTCAATAGAATTGAAAATACATGTTAATTAGAAATAACAAAGGTCTGTTGACGTTTCCTTGATTACGTGGATTTTGGGTGCATCCTTTCTTGCCGTGGATACCTTCCATAGGCTAGCCAGCTCTTCCATACCCTGTTATTTGATATCATTGCCTTATTCTATGTCTGCTGGAAGGGTAAGCATGAGACTAATGTTTTTTGTAGGTCTTGGGCACTGCCACTAGGCAGCCTAAAAAGTACCTTCTCTGGAAGCATCATCTGGATGATACCTTCAGACTTTCTTTATCTGAATGTTGTGAACTACCAAGCAGCAGTGAAAGTGGTCACAGTTGACCAGAAACACTTGTTACTGGTCCAGATCCTCAGTTACTGTCAATCAGTTTCAATGTTACGATGTCAGCTCACATCAGCAGCAGGTCTGGCTCGGAACAGTCATCAGCACTCAAGAGCAAAACCATCCTGAGCTTTCATGCAATGAAATACCAATGGCTTCTCTTCCACACTCTGCCTTCCACTTCTAGGTGCTGTAATTGCTTACCCAAGAAGACTTAGAGATGCTCTCAAACGTGTGGAGACACGGAGCACAGTTGTATGTAGGCAGTGCTTGTGATCAGCTGTATCAAAGTCTCAAAACAACTATCCTCAGCACTTTCTGATGGATATAAAAAGAATGATATAGCAAATAGCTAATCCCAAAATGATGTGCATGTATGTGGAGAGGTACGTCTGACATTCACATTAATACCAAATGAGTTCATCGTGATTAATGTTATTACATTAAATATCAAAGGAATTAATAATGATTAGACTATTATTTTAAAGGGTTGCCAACATGACACAGGCTCATTTTTTAGCAGCTGTAGACAGTTGGGTTTGGACTTTTTTCTCTCTGCACGTTTCCAGTCCTCACCTCCTTCGACTAAATATACTTACTTGGAATTTCATCTTATTGAATTTATGATTTTATGGCTGTGTTTCCTGCCAGGGCTAAATCCAAGTCCCGATGAAGTCATTAGGAGCTTTGCTATTCACTTCAGCACTGCAAAAAGCTGAGTCCTGATACTACTTCCCCTGGACTGACAAGCAGTATTTCCCTTGGCTTCAATGGGCTTTCATATGCACCCTAGATCCTAGGAAAAAGTTAACAGAATATTAGGGCTTTGGTTTTTGGGTTTCTTTCATATATTTTTTTTCTATCATATCTCAGATACTTTTGTGGAAACGTGAAAAGAGAAACAATTAAACTGATGCTGAACAAGTCAAACATGTAAAATTCTCCCAGAAGCTCTCTCCCTGTACAAAGAGGACTGTGCTGCAGGCCCATACGTTGGAATAAACCAGAACAGCGATAGGAAAAAGGTTGCTAACAGTCTGCTGTAAAATTTGGCCATGCGTGGTAAACATGGTAGCCTGAACTAGGAAATAGCCACCCGTCACTTCATGATTTTCTTTGTTCAGCAGCTTGCATCTCATATGTGATAGATGCAAAGATGAAGAGGTTCTTGCCTGCTTTCTGTCCTTCAGCATCTCCCTTTTTAATGAAAACTGACTTTTTCTGTTTTTACAGAAGATCTTTGCTTGAAGGACTGTGCATTATGTGCATTCTTCTTCTTTTTCCAAAAATGTCACCCAAATTACATGTGCAGTATTATGCTTTAAATAAAATTGTCTTAAGTGGGGTAAAAAAAAAAAAAAGGCAAGATGCAGACTTTGCAAATAGGAAAAATGCCTGAACCAGATGATTAAGAGCTATGTGTTTTATAGGAAGGGCTGCCAACACTTGGGTAATACACTGTTTTCTTGATGCACAAATAGTATTATATTCCACATTTTTAATGAAACTAAAAAAGCCAGAAGTTCTCATAAATTATCTATTCAGTAGAACCCCCTAAAAGCTACTAAATCTCTTTTGAAGTACTACTATTTTATAGACAGTGTTTAAAAATAGTGCATATCAAAGTGTGTGATTTATAAAGGGGAGAAAGCAAATATTTTTCCATTTTTAATTTGGAATTCTTGGAGAGAAGGATAAATCTTGTAACATTTGTCTGCTTTTCTTTACTTTTTGTCTTTGCTGATTTTTCACAGGCCTTAGCTAAGTTTAAATTACTTCTTGGTCAGCTGCTGCTGATTAGTCATTTCAACCCGTTCACAGAAAAGTACATTAGGAGTCACAGTTTGGCTGTAATTTTTTTCCTGTTTTAATTGTTAAGAATTTTTCTGTGGTTGCTTTATAAAATGGTAGCTTAGGGTTTTCATTTGGGCTTAAGTTCTGCAGTACAAGAAATTCAAGAAAAGAGAGGATTAAACTTATTGCCAGAAGCCCATTTATTATGATGTTGCTTTTCTCATAGGTCTTCCTGTTGTGTCCAAGGTGTGCCAACCTCTTCAGCAAAATAGAGATATATATGTGTGTATATGTGTATTAGGAAATTAAGTGTGTCAGGCACCATTTTGTGGCTTTGAGTCTCTTGGGCACAGAGCTGCCCACTCGCATATTGTTATACACTTTTGCCTTCAAAATTAAGATGGTTGCATAGAGGCTGCCTATTTGGGAATGGTTCTTGATCTATGAGAATACCCGGTCGTTGCCACGGAGTTGGCCAAGGGAATGGTGGATAGGTTGGGCCAAAAACATGCAAGGGGTGGGACTGATGACCAAGCAATATAGGTGGTGGAGCTGCTGCTTGTAAAGTATTGCAGGTACCTTAGTGTGCTCACCGTATATTTGTGTCACTCTTGGTGGCAAATGCTGGTTCAAAACCAGATTTTTCTACTTGCAAAATTTGGGTCCGTTTTCACTGTGTCCGTTTTGTACCCTTGTGCGTTGATTTTTCAGAAGTGTGATAGCTTTTTCTTTTAGTTGATATCAGTGGAAAATGGCAGTACTTGCTGCCTCTAAAAATGTTATCATAGAAATCTGAACATGAAGTTTGGGGTCAAAACCCTCTGTTTGTAATCCTCTATTTAAATCTACACTTATATCTCATGGAAGGCATCAGAATTACAGTGCATATTTTAGTGCATAAACTTCAAGAAGGATGATTTTCTCTACCAGATCAATATTTACCACCCTGAAAAATCTGACCCCAGCTGTATTTAGCCAGATCTGTGTATTACATGTGAAAGACTTTCTGAACTGGGCTTTATTATCAAATGTAATGACAGTAAAATAATGTGCAGTGGGCTCTTTTGTGTAGAATAATTTACGTGCTAGAGTGATGTGGCCAGTCTTGTCAGGACTGATATGGTCAGATATCACTGGTTTTGTTGTTTCTCAGATACGTGTAAATTTCTCTGTTGTAAAAATACCTGCAAAATATAAGATTGTTCTTTTTGTTCTGGATAGTGTGCAGGTGCTGAGCTGACTGAAGAAAAGTGCAACTGTGTGAGTGTGCTTTGGAAGATACATTGAGATCCACTGGTATGTTGTAAAATACAAGGTATTAAGTCTGCGAGGAGTATTTTGTAATTATTACAATGTAAAATCAAAACCCTATGTGTATGCTTTAGTTCTGATTAGTCATTTGTTTTGCTGGAGGAACATCTAGCAGTTCCTGGTAGATTTCTGGTCCTCACAGCAGCAGGCTCAGTGTGGAGAGGATACCTCAGAAATAAATCCTGCTTGATCGCTGCCAGGACTGTGGCATAAGGCAACAGGCTGGAGAGAGAAAAGAGTATGTCCAGGCTGGTGAGTCTCAGGGCACTGTCTGCCTGGCTGGTGCCCGGTGTCGGTTACCCAAATGCTTTTAAGGACCACGGGGGACATCAGTGTGGGTTGTGCCACTGGCTTCAGGGGAGGCAGTAATTTCCTAGCTCCCGCACTTGTTAAAGCTTATGTGATAGAGAAAGGTTTAAATGTGTCACAGTGGCACCAAACCTCTTTGTGTCTGTTGCTTGATGGGAGACAGGAAGGTGACCACAGCCTTGGCTGGTGCCAAGCACGTTGGCCAAGCACCTGCAGGGCCAGGCCCACGATGTCCCCATGCGAGGACACGGCAGGTGGCATGGACAGGCTTGCCTGCCCCCATGCCTTTCCTGCAGTGGGTCAGCGAGACTTATAGCAGTCTAAACTGGGAGAGTGTTACCTACTTAAACTGTTTTTCTGACTTAATAAGAATTTTTCATCTACAGCAAGCCATTTTAAAATATTGTCTATACACAAACAGTCATTCTGAATAATAGGCCTGCACACAGTAAATGTCAGCTCTTTAAATCACAGAGGACTTCGGAAGCGGAGTAGAGAATGCTTCATAACAGTTTAGACTTCAGCCTCCCATTTATTATGTATGTGTTTATAAATCTCGCAGGGGCACTCTTTTTCCTTCTGGGAAGCCCAAAGGAGCAGAGTTGTTTGTCAGCCTGGCTGGGTGGTGCGGGATGCCGTGGTTGCTCCTTTGCATTCTGACCCCATTTGATTTCAAGGTTGGTACCAAGGTTGTGCCGGAGGAAATTTTGATTTTCTTTTCTCCTAACAGCAGCATATGAGACTTTTTGTTTCTAGGAAGGTAGTACCAGGGAGAAAAAAAACTGGTTGAGGGGTCAGCAGCACAGTGTTGTGTTGTGTTTTCTTTTTTAAGCTGAACGTGAGTGATCACCACCTTTAGAAAAGGGGTCCCTGTTTGTCACATAGGAAGAGTATAAGGGTATCTTGCACAGCGATGGCTTTGAAAAATTTCTTCACCGTTCACATCTATCTTGGTTAGTATGAATACTTTAGCATTAAATGGAGAAAAGGAGAATCCATCAATAGTTAATAACTGACCTTAAGATAGGAATTCAAAGTTCACCACAATTAAACCCGAGTGTCAGCAGAATCCGCAAGGGAGGCTATCAATATATTTGACTATACCTGCCCATAGATAGCAGATTTAAATTCTATAAGGGAGAGGACTGCGCATTATTCCTAATAAAAACATATCGTTGTACTGTCTTATATCCCAGACAAAACACAGAAGTTCTGTGTTACGAATGATAGTGGGAGAAAACATAGTGAAGAGCAAATATGATTCTGGATGGAATTTCATCGCATGACTCTGTTGTAAACCAGATGTTTGTCAGATTCAGTGGGAGAATGTATCCATCTTGAAATTTTTAATAAGGTTATGTAAAGGATTAAAAGCAAACATTTACAATGTGCAGGGTTTAAAGAGAATTATATTTCTCTTAAATTTGTTATTTGCTTGGTAGATCATTAGAAATATTTACATAATCTATCTATGGTGCAGTGCACCTCATGTATGGCTTCTTTCATTACAATGTTTGATCCACGGCATCAGAAAAACAAAACATAAAGAGGCTGTTCCACAGACATAAACAATACTTGGGATGTAAAAAATATGCTCTACTGTTAAAAAGAAAAAAAAAAGCTGCAGCCAAACCTAGGAGTTATGGGGGTAAGATTCTGACACTTGGAGGAAGAATTATGTTTCTCTATGGAAAGCAGTGCTGGCCTCACCCCAAAGGGAACTTGCTCTGGGTAGAAAGTAGGTATGTTGTTGCTTTTGCTGCTGCAGCTGATCTACCCCTTGGTTTCTGTCTCCTTCTGAGGAAAACAGGAGGAGAACAAAGCTTTAAAAGGGTGGAGAGATAGGAGAAGGTGTAGCTTTATTTCATAGCTGAAACTTCATAAGAGATTACTTTGTATTTGTGAATTTTTTGTGCCAGCATCCTTGTAATACCTGTGGGCACTTTTGTGGTGCTGCATTCAAGGACACTAACTGTCAATAATATCTTCTCTCCTGTCCTTTTTGTTGGCTGATATTTCATAAGGGAACTTAATAGCCGAGTGTATCGAGTATGCACAGAGATATACAAATACGTAGCGTTATACCAGTCTCAAAAAAAAATTTTGAATGACCCTATGTGGAGAGTTTTTGAGGTTTTTACAAGAAATAGCATTTGAAAGAATAGGAAGATGAACAAATCATACCCCCTACTTCATTTTGGGAGATATTCTTCCATTCAGGGGATTTCTAATTCATGGGGAACAAGCACAAAGTAAGTTAAACTAGCAAAATATGAGACAACCTTTTCCTTTGACATAATCTTCCATGTTTCTACAGGGTGTATAAGTCCACTTGGACTTCAGTTGTGATATTTTAATACACCAACCAAATTATTCGGAATGGTAACTAATACCTATGCACTCTATTTGTTCCTGGTACCAACAAGATCTGTTGAGTGCAAAATCTCCACCAAGTCAGAAGGCAGCATTAATGTTGAGATATAATGTACTAAACCTGGGAAGTAGGCTTCTGAAAGTGGTGCTAATTCAACCACATTATGGACCATTTATAGCCCAGATGGATTATTACAAATGGAAGATATTGCTGATGATCACTATAACCAAGCTAATGATGTGATAGAAACCTTGACACTTGCTAGCTGACGTTGTGCTGCTGTAGCCTGCTGTCACGCTGCTCTTCTAGCTGCCTCTTCACCTCCACCAGCCCTTGTGCGTAGTGTGGCCTGGAAGGGTTTGGTACTGTCAGCTCAAAAATCAAGGAGATGTTAGCTTTCTTGTAGAATAGTTAAGTGTGGAAGAGAAATTACTAATTCAGAGCCCTTAAATGTAATCCTTACTAGAAAAGACTAGGTACCACAAACGTCTCAATGGAAGAAAGCAAAAGCTGTCTTTTAGTACTCTGAGCTGCATAACATGGGTTGTTTCTGATTTTTTGCTTGGGTTGTGGTAAGTTTGGGAGGATAATGCGTGTGTATTTGTGTGAGAGAGAAAATAATTAAGGTTACTGGAAAACTGGAAGTCCTGAAGACTTGATCCAGATTTTTTCTTCAGCTGTCTCACTTATACTGACTGGGCACCCCCTATGAGTGTAGGAGATCCCTCAAATTTTTAGTGAGTATATTTTAAACATTTTTCCAGCAAATTCTCTGCATTCAGGTAGTTGGTAAGAGGGGGCAAGTCATCAATGTCTTGGCTTTCATTTAAGCTTGAGAAATAACATCATGATTGCTCTGTTGAGATATAGAAATGAATCTCAAAAGCCCAAAGCAGTACAGTTGCTAAGAGGTATTTCTTGCATTGTCTTGGAGAATGTTACTAACTTGAAAATGTCATCCAAGATCAAAGCGTAGTGAAAATGTATTGCTGGAGCAGAGAATCAGAGGTTAGGGATAAGAGACCCCTCTTAGGAGACTGTGTCCAAACCCTGCATCCATTTATTCCTGCTGGCCCCTGACCACGTTAGCTAATCTCATTTTAGAGATAGAGCACAGGAAAAGATAAAATATGAAATAGCTGAATCTGACTTACTTTGAATGTCTGTAAAGTTTCATGTCTTTTAAGTCCTAAACAGATTTATTTCACTTGTATCAGTCAGTCTATGGTAGGTCTACATAAATCAGAAAGCAGTCTGGATGAAGGTCCTTCAGTTCCCAGCTTGCCACTGTCACAGATTCTCACATACATAGTAATACGTGTATATGTGGAAGAGATTTGAGATTCAGTAATCATGGAGTGTCGCTTTCCTCATAGCTAAATACCCAGAGGAGCTGGCTGAAAAGGTTAGCTGTATCTGTCAGGTTTTTTGGGTACAACAAAGACCTTGTCCCTTCAGTCTAAATAAGATGTAATCTCAGCTGCATGGGTCAAATATTCCAAGTTCATTTACCAAATCACTGGGCAAATGTCACAAGTTCCAGACAGACTTACTATAAAGCGATGCAATCTATCAATACCTAAGCATATTGGAGGGAGAGCATCATGGCTGGGAGTGTTATTTATTCAGTGAAGCACATGCTAAATTGAACAGCATGCTTTGGATAAGGAGGGTGGGGGTCTAGCACTTATCTTTCCAATGAGCTTTTTTATTTCCATGTAGAGAGATTTTATACTCAAAAGAACTGTAACAAAAGCAGTTTAGACTCACTTGCCATCCAAGTGTATTATTTCTCCCTGTTATACTGCAAAGTCTTAAGGAAAACAAGTATTTTTCTAATAATTTTCAGTTCATATTGGACCTATGTGGGTTTATAAGGTCATTCGCTTGACTGAGCAACCACGGACGTTACACAGTGGGAAATGGGTAGGGCTAGTGCTTGACAGCTGTTCTTGGCCATATGTATCCCTTGCCACAGGACTGGTTTTCTGATTGAGATCATTCATTTGTGGAAATACTTGCCTGCACTCTGAGGGATGATGCCGTAAATTCAAAATAACGTGGGGGGGATGCATTGGGTTTACATGGGCACGAGTGTCTGCCTGACAGCTCCAACTGGCACAGGGTCAGTTGTCCTTCTGAACCTTTCCCTTCCACCAAAGGGTTACCCACTATCAGGAAAAGGTGCAGAATAGTGTCTTCTCTAATCAGCAAGATTGCATTTACCTACTCCCAATAAAGCTTTTTTTATTGCTTTACTTGTGTTGCATGTCAGTGGGCGAGGCTCATGGTCAGGTAATGTACCAGCAGCTGTGTGTGCTCAGAGGAAAGGTATATTTTTGTCTTGGTGCCTCTGTCTCCCTCTCTTTCTCCCGCGGTCTGACTCATCCGCTTATCTTGTAAGCTTTGTTATCACTAAGAATGCCTCTTATTGTGCTTAGATACTGTGCCTATCGGAATGATCTTGTTTGAGATATCTTTATTTCACAGATGAATATAACCAAACATGCAACAACCCTTAAAGGCCTTTGCTAAAGTTGCAAAGTGAGGTAATGTGAGAATCATGATTGCCTGTACACCGTGATTTCAGCCTTCTTGTGCATATGTGTCAAGATACAATCTGTAGTGATGTGTTCACTCATTATTTCTTCCATAGACCACTTCCCTTAGCTGTCAGCCTGTTCTTTTAACTCACTTGCTCCATATACTTTCCTAGGTCTTTAAAATAGCAACCTGGAAGCACAGAACTGCTATGGTGATGACACTGGTATGAGCCATCAGTATCCTTGGGAAGTTTAGGGCCAGGCTGCATGGCATTCTGAAGTGTTTGGGTTTTGTTTTTAGAGGGCTAAAATCAGAAAAGCTGACTATTCCTTTGAGCTGTCTGTACAGAGCATACTCAATCGGTGAGGCAGATAGGTTCCCATCAGGTAGCGATCCCATCACCAGGATGACTTCATGCTCTGCAGAGCTCAGGCAGTCCCAGTCCGTGGCCAGGGCAGCTCCTTACTTACTTACTCTCTTCATCCTTGTGTGCTGTGCCAGTATACATGCTTCATTAACCTGTAAGGGACTGAGACTAAGCTGAGGTTATATGATACTGGGGTGCTTTCACATGAGACTGTCAATGTGGATATGTTTTGAGTTGGTTCTGGTTCTGCACTATAGCTGCAAAGTAGCATGGCTGTTGTGGGGAGAAGAGAGTTTGTCCACGCCTATGGGTAGTTATCACATTGTTGACATAACGCAAATGTAAGTAGTCTGCTCTGTCTGCAGCTTAGCAGTTGTAAGGGAGACCTGGTGTTGTTAAGCAGTCCCCTTTTTCCTTCCACTTTCCATTCCCATTGTCATGTTTTTATAGTTTTCCTTAATGAATGCTCCCCAATAAGATATTCAGAGATATGAGAGGTTCAGAGTGACCTGCTGGGCAATTCATCTCCCTTCCGCTTTACCTCTCTATGACTTCTGGGTCTCACACAGCTTTTTGCTTTCTTCCCTTCTAATAAGACTGGGGGATCTGTTCCAAGAGAGAGGGCATAATGTCACTAACATCTAATCCACACATGTGACCAGACTTTTTCCTGTTCTTGAATCCTCACCCATATTAGCCCAGAATCCACTTTGACACACAGAGAGAGCAGCTTCATAATTGACTAACAGTATAGTTAACACCAGCTTGTTTCTATGGAGTCAAGCCTGCAAGTCTGCAGGGCTTTTACTAAGACTTGATTTCCATTAATGCTCCAATCTGTAGCATCTGGAAGTTCATAATTTTCATCTCCACTTTTTTAACTTAACCAATGAGTGAGACACTAAATTCAACCTGATTGTACCTACTCTAGAAAAGCTGTCAAACTGCTGTGGAAATAAATAGAAGAATTCTTCATGAAATAACTGTTGGACATGCTGCTGCTGTTTGTAAAGCTGTTGTCTTTCATCAACTTGGGTTTTTTTGCACGATGTTCTGAAAAGCCATTCTGAATTGTGTAAATGTCTGAATGTAATTGGCTTTCCAATTTCAGAGCTTATCAGAAGGAGAAAAAGAGAAGGGGGGGAAAACCCTAGATATTTCAAAGACAATAAGTCCATTTGATGTAATGGTCTATGATTTTGTCTTTTGTTGTTTAACCCAGGATTGAAGAAACAGATGGTAAGATTTTCTAGGAAGCTTAAAACAGAAGCCAAGCTAATACAAAACTGTTCAGCTATCAGACAGGGTAAATCCATTCTGTTGTGGTTTTTTTTTTTTCCCCAAATCACAACCCATCAAAAGAAAGGTTTAGCTTCATGAAAAAGATATTTACCAGGAAGCTTTTTTTGCAAAGGAGAAGGGCATGCTTTGTTAAACCAGATGCATTTTATTTTTTCTGGAACCAAGATTTATGAAAGCAGTATGCTCATATTTCTCCATATACAGTAATTGGAACTCATTATGCTAATTGTATTTCCATTATCACTAATTAACAATCATAGTGACCTGGCCCACAGTCTAATTTGTCTTTAATCTGTTTTTGTATAGGGAGTTTTACCCTGTAATTTCAAGGTGATAATTCTATTCAACACAACTTTATTGAACAGTGAAATGTAATACTTGTAATGTTTAGGGCTGTTCCCATTCTGATAGTTCAAAGGGAACGGGAAGTGAATTTATACCTGTCCATGCTGCTGCATGAGTGGATCTGCCTCCCTCTTGCACTCTGTTTAACCTACCTGTGTCTGACTTAACCTGTGTGCAGCTTATCTGGAGTAACTGGAGGTTGGTCAACATTTGCTGACGAGATTTGCGAGCTGTGAAGGAATGTGTGTGTGTTTATTGGTGGATAAACCTACAAGAATTTGCCATTTTTCACTTTTTGACACTTTACCTGCAGGAAAACAGGCTTTTCCTTAAATGGCGTTATCTGGTGTAGTATAAAACACGTCCTATGTCTTGAGGGGGGAGAAAAATCCCTCTGAGCTTAGCATGAAAAGTGTTTTGTTTTGTTTTCACTTAAACAACAAGTAAATGCTTGTTTGCGTTTTCTCCAGGGTTTGCTGGCATTCAGATGCTCCAGGTTTTTTTCCACAGTTTCAGAGTGAGGGAAACGAGCAGTGCTGTACCACTGAGGTTTTGCAAATCCGGCTGTACTGCTCATCCCTCTCAAGTCAGTGTTACAAAAACACTCTCAGCGACTTACTCCAGGAAGCCTGATTTTTTTCTCTGGTGCTGGTCATCTACTGCCCTTTTCCCTCTGCTGATTCCCTGGCTGTGCATTGCTGCTGTGTCGCGTTGTTTCCATCTTACCCACTGATCGATTGATACCAGTAATACTGTGCTGTGCTAGCCCTTAAATCCTTGGCTTGTTTCTTGGCTTCCTATCCACATAAGGTGCCACCTTTCCATGAGGTGGGTACTAAATTTATCTGATTAGCTACATTATTGCATACCCTTTGCACTGCCCCTGCTATGCTTTGTCATTGAGGATTTTTGAAGCTGGGATTGACTATAATCTGAGCCATTGGTCTATATCCCCGCTTCCATTTCTAACCCATTCTGCCCCAGGAACAGCCCAGGTCTCTGAGCAAAGGAAATCTGTGTCATTAGGTGTCAACGTAGCTCGACAGCTTTACACTGTTTTTGTATTATACATACACATATATATGTATGCATGTGAGGATATGTATAAAAACATATATGGAGATAGAAATTTATATAAATTTTGCTCAACCAGTTGTTTTCCAAGTGACTTCTCTTGTTGCAGGTCTCTCCCCCCAGTGCCTTCATCTCCCTCTGTGCCCCTTCCCTACTTCAGGAAGAGGTGAATCACATCACTGTCACAGATCCTCATGGACTGGAATGCATGACATCCTGAATCCACAAGTGAGACCCAGCTTCCATGTGACCCTTCCTTTCAGCTCCATAGGGAACTGCTAAAGCCCGCTTCCCACTTCAGCTGCCTGGGCGGCGCAGCCTTTGCACAGTAAATGCTCCTCCTTCACCAGCACATAAATCAAAGAGTGCTACCTAATCAACAAAATCTTAATCAATGCTTTCACCGTCTGGCTTTCCCTAGCAAATATAACTCCCTGTTGATGTTTCCCATCCTCCCTTCTGTTATACCAGATGGTGTATGTTCCAGTCTTTTTATTATCCTTCCCTGACCACGACACTTCTCTCAGTCCAGAGATCTTCATACTGCATCCCCTGAGTGTTCTCATCAGCAGCTCTGTCCTGCTTATTGCATCTTGATGTTTCAAGCATCTTGCACTAATGACCTTCTTCTTCCCCCTCCTTCGCATTGATATTTTCGCAGTATTCATTCCCATTGGTTGGTCAGCTGGTATCTGGTAGCACATGTGCTTTAACCATCACATATCGTAAGTGACCTCAGAGTCTATATAAATGTTGGTAGCTCATAGGCTGATTTTGATCTTCTATGTTACAGCTTCCTAAATTCTTCAGGATAGATTCAGAGCATAGTAACATCTTGCTTTTGTTCTTTTTTTCTTCCTTAGAGAAGATTACAGAAGTTGATCTGCTTTACATTATCTACAATTAGATGGTTGCTGGATAGGATGACATAATAACACAAGCATCAGCTTGTACAGATCTGATTCATGGCTTTGTCTTTCTAAGGTGTTTACTCTGAGAAACAAGGGGCACGTTTGTGCTGTAAAAGGGAAAATGAGGGGCAGTAATTTTCAGGCAGAGACCCTAGCAGAATGTGGCATATTACATAGGATGTGTTTTCTGTGGCATTTAGCACACAGTGTAAGATAGGCTCAGTCTTGTGCTCAGTGAAGTTCCTAAGTTGCCCCTGTGTGGGTATGGAGATCCTCCCTGCTTTTTATCCCTCTCTATCAAATTAGAGGAATATTATGTTATTTCTATTGCAATTTGGTCTCCTTTCCTGAAGTGCTTTGGTAGAATAGCTCTCTGAACCTGAGACATGTATGCACTCTACAGTTCACAGCCTGAGTCAATGGAGTACCCTCTCCACCTTTCCTGCACCCTGTAACATTGAGTAAACGAGGCCAGCTTGACTTCAGAGCCTCTTACACCAGCAGCAATGAAACTCAACAGCAGCAAATCCTAGGCTGAGTAGCTCTAAGTTCAACTCGGCTAGCCTTTGTTGGAAGTATTTGGGTAGAGAAACACAATCTCCCTAGACTACCCAGCCTGGAGACAGGCTGCAGTTCCCCTCTCCCTGAGCACATGCTCACTTAATACAATTTGTAGCAAATGTAATAGACGTGTGGAGTTGAAAGAGGGGCTGAGTATCTAAATTGCAAACACCACAAATCAGTCACTGAGTAGATAGATATGCTAAGTGAACGCTATTTTTCTGGAGTATCTGACAGAACTGGAAATCACAATGCAGAGTGATTTTATCACAGAGGATTTTCAATTTGTTGTTTAGAAAGATGGGTCAGTAAGCATCCTCTTTATCCCTAATGACTAAAGAATGTAAATAATCTTGTTGTAACCATTTTTCATGTACATTTTCTATCTAGATGAGGTATATTGCCTTCTAGGTATTTTTCCCTATTGAGGATCATAAGGGCTTCTTTTTTTTTTGTCCTCCTGTTAAAAGAGGCACTGCACACTAATAGCTCTTTCATTCATCATAGAGGCTGATGCAGCTAACGTTTTAAGTGGTATTGTCTGCCAGTAATACTTAATCCCATTGTCGAAGACTGCAGTGCACAGAGAATGTGTTTTCCTTAGAAAGGTAGGCTGTAGGGAAGTGTAATGACTATTTAATTCTTAAGCCAAAGCAGAGACTGTAATCTAGTGTCAGAAGGGTTTTACCAGCTACTTATTCTAAAGAAGAGCCTAAACTTTACCTTCTAATTTATCCTGCTTTGTAACTATTCAATAAAAATATTTAGTAACTGCAGTGATTTGTATCACGCACTTTCACTTGCATTTTGCTGTTTTGGGAAACACAGCTCCTTGCCTTTGTTCCTCCTCAATTGTTTTGGCTGGTGGTGAAAGAGGTCTTGAAACATTTATTGCACTCTGATGCAGGATTGTATGTTCAGGGAAGAAAAAATGTGGTCTACATAACTCTGGTGCAGTAGAACAATTACTAGGGTTTTACAAATAGAAGGGACCTTTATGAGCTAATGACCTGTGTAACATCACTCAAGCAACTTCCCCAAAAGCTTTCTTGAAGTCCAACAGTTGTGACTTACTATCAGACACCTTTTACAACTTTGTTGACATGACTTTGATTTAAAAGTTTCTGGTGATGGAGCATCTATTGCAACCTTTAATCGGTTGTCTTCCCTGTAAAGAAAAAAAATATAGAAATGCCCTATGTTCTGGACCTTAATTTGTCTAATTTGAACTTCAAGCCTTTGAATCTTGTTAAGCTTTTGTCAGCTGGATTGAAGAGTCATCAATTATCAATTTTCATTCCCTTTGATAATAGACACTTATAGACTAATAAATTATCCTTTAACCTTTTCTTCATTAAGCTAATAGATGGAGCACCAGGAGTCTCTCACTTCAAGGCATATTTTCCATTTTTTTATTCATTCGTGTGACTGAATTCTCTCTCATTTTTCAGCGTCCTTCCAAAGTATAAGCACCAAGTCTACCTGTACAGTAGGTCCTCCACCATAATTAAGGATGCAGTTGCTTTGCTTGCCTCCATACCTTCTTGCTATTCATATGCTTATTTAGCCACAGATCGCATTAACTATCAGATTTTTTTCAGCAAAGTCTCAGGTGAATGATTATTCTGAGAGAATTACATAGCTGGAAACACCTAGGCTGGGATCAGTCCTGGTGAATAACAAACAAGATAGGAGGAGGGTATGAATTTGCCGTTTTGGATATAGTGGTGTGAAAAGTAACAATAATTGTTAAATTTTGCTCTGATTGTGCTTACACAAGAGGCTCCTGATCTCAACACTCAAAACAGTTGAGCAAGCTCATGACAAGCCTTTCAGTTCTCCCATTTCCTGGTGGTGAGAATGTAAAAAATTATGCGAGGGATGACTGGACAACATGATACTGTGCTGTTTTACCGAAACCAAAGTATTAATCTTTAGTTGAAAATCAGCCAACTCTCTGGTGTTTAATGCTAAAGCATTCTAGTCCTGATGGTGTGAGTGTTCGGTGTTAATAACTCTGAGTGAAGAAATTGGAAAAGGCTGGGGAGGAAAGACAATCGAATGATGAGTCATAGGAAAACTGGAATTGAACATTGTGGCTAGGGAAGTGGCATTAAAGCAGCAGGCTTGTGTTTCATAGAAAACTGGTCATCTTAGGAGAGAGAAGGTAATGTGTTTTATTTTAATGATCTCATGAATATTTTGGATTCTGTCATCTAGCTACTCAGTAGAACCATTGATGAGTGGGGGAAATGTAACACAACTGGCATTGTGGGGAACCTAGAACTGCACTATAGTCCTTCAAAGATACTGAAATAAAATGGAGTCAGCTCTCATGATAGCTGAATACTTCAGACACAGTTTGCATTAAATCCTTTTTTTCCTTGCATTAAGCTTAAACTCTAGAAGTGGAATCTCTCATTATTAGACTGGAAAATTATCTGCAAATCTGTTGCAAAAATATTCAAACTAGATGTAAAAAGAAATGTGGAGAGTAGAAAGCAGAAAACGCTAATTTGGATATTTTTTTATTTGTCTTGTGGGAGAAGAGCTCCATTTATGTTATAAATTTTTTTTAATTAAGACAGTGGCTAAGATTCATCAAGCAAGGTACTTAAGCACAGAATATTTTGAGGTTATAGTGGAGAGTTTATGATTTTTCATAGCATATATCATGGATAGAGAAAGCTAAAGCTAGTGCATGGGAATTCCACAAGCTCACCTCTTAAGTTGCATCAGAAATGCTTCCAGTTCAAGTAAGATTTAATGAAAAAAAGCTAAATATAAGCATTAAAGAGAAAAATTAGTTCAAAACAACACTGCCAAAATAGCCAAGATTTATTCAATAATAAAGCCAAGATTCATTATTCCTTTCAAAGTTGATTTTTTAATGACTGCATAGTTCTGCAGCAGCTGAGTGAGGGAAAAGCCACTACACCAACATATGGTGGCAGAAATGTACATTTAAATTAAAAACCCGCAATCTTCCACAGCATTAACAACCTCCAGGACAACACACTTGGAGGGTAAAAGGAAAGCAATCCAACCTTATTATTTTAAAAAAAGCCCAAGAATAAACAAATAAAGAGCAAAGAGTGATTTAAATTAATAAAACTGGCCAAAAATAACCTTGTATTTCAGGAGTGGATTGGAAGAACAAGGAGACACTTTAGCAAGTGCCAGTGAATTTCTGCTTCTCCAGAAGCATCTTCTCTTCTGTTTATTCTGCCTTTAAACAATGTTTAACATTTGTGTATTCCAAAAAGCTCAAAAGCTTGCCTTTAGGGGCAATAGGGCATCAACTGAGTACCTTTTCAAAATAGTAGACTAGTTTCGGGATCCCCTGTATGAGGAAAACATCAATATACTGGACCGAGCCTAGAGAAGGACCAGAGAGATGATTGAGGGGACTGGATCTCTTGTAGGAGGAGAGGCTGAGAGANCCCTACAAAAAAAAAAAAAAGTGGTAGCATCTCTGTCCTTGGAGCTTTTTCAAAACCTGACTGTACATGGTCCTGAGCAATGTGCTATAGCTGATCCTGCTTTGAGCCGGTGCGATGGACTACGCAGTCTCCAGATGTGCCTTATGCTCATGTTAACAAATTATTTGCTCCAGCAATGGTGGAGCTTAGTGGAAATTCATTATAAGTATTAGCTTATTCTTTAGGTCAATGCTGTCTTTTTTATTATTAACAAAAACAAATATCTGAGAAGGCAGTTCCCATTGTTAGTCCTGTAGTTAGGGCAATTCAACAGTCTCAAGTGGAACATAAAACTGGTGATATATTTGCTTGTGCNTCAAAATAGTAGACTAGTTTCGGGATCCCCTGTATGAGGAAAACATCAATATACTGGACCGAGCCTAGAGAAGGACCACAGAGATGATTGANGCTTGCACCCCCCTTCATTCTCTGTAAAAATGGGGATATACAGTTACCCGGAGGTGTA
Source organism: Syrrhaptes paradoxus (assembly GCA_013400615.1). Taxonomy (NCBI): domain Eukaryota; kingdom Metazoa; phylum Chordata; class Aves; order Pterocliformes; family Pteroclidae; genus Syrrhaptes; species Syrrhaptes paradoxus. The sequence goes on along the minus strand of VZTO01005994.1, from coordinate 59,785 downwards.
TTTGGTCTTCCATGGGTGTTAGCTCCTTACATAAAAAGTAGGCATTAATATGTTATCACTGTGTACANGAGGAGAGGCTGAGAGACCGCGGACTGTTCAACCAAGAGAAGGCTCAGGGAAAATCTTTCTTATGTGTATCAATACCTGATGGAAGGTGGTAAAGAAACNGTACAAACCCCAGGCCTCCATGTTTTTTAAAAAAAGGATTTCTTACCCCATCAACTTGTTCTGGGACCTTTCCACAAGGTGAGAGAGATCCTTGTAATTTCTTGTATAGCCTATGTCAGTTGTAGGTTTTGAGAAGCATGGGACTGCACTGAGGCCACTGCTGCAGTGTGTCTGGTGAAGGAGGGAGGGAAATGACTATTTTTTTTTTCATGCTGTTACACTGAACAGCCCAGCCATCCTGTGGAAAGGTCAGTGAGTAAAATAGCGGATGCACCTTCACTCACAATGTGGAGCCTTCAGCCATCTCTCTCTGCACATGTGCCCACAGGAAACAGGCACTGCTTCCTTTCCTGTTTCAAGGCTGCACCAAAAGACCTGTCTGAGAGTGAAGGAGAAAGGGCAGAGGTAAACAATGTTCAAATAACTTCTCTTCAAGTTTAAATAACTCTTGAAGGAAGTCAGAGGTGCTATCTAGATGTGGAAGGACAGTGTATTTAATGAGTTGCTTATATTTGTGCTGGCCATGACAAGTCAAAGAAGCAAATTAGGACTGAAGCCTGTAATCCAAACCAGTCAGGATTTTCTCCTGTGTTTTGTGGAGCCTATGTCTCCCTCCAGAGTTTAAAGACAGGAAAGATGGTGTTGGTATTACAGATGTCGAGCAGAACACATGGACACTTGGAATACCCTGTGCCAAATTAATGAATGTTTTACTGTCTTCTTTGGGAGGAATCCATAAAAAGCCAGAGCAACATTTTCTGAAAGTTCTGAAAAAGTTATTAAAAAATGGAAATGTATGTTGTATGCATCTGAAAACTGCCTCTTTGAGCACATATATTCTATAAAAGGGAACAAATGCACTGAAACATAAGGCTATCACATCTGTGAAAAAAAGCTCCAAATACCCCTGAAGCTTGCTTCCCTTTGGTTTCAACTTCTATTATAATGGAAATTTTTTTAGGGTGTAATGTTTTGGCACAGTTGCAAAGCACAAGACAAGGAAAAAGGAGGTACAACCTGATTTATTGTGTAATGCTGACCGAGACTGTTGCATCCCTGCTTTACCCAGGTCATCTCCTATATTTGCTTTATAGGCATGCATTATATGAATGGATTACTACAATATACAGAGATAATAAACTACATTCTGGGAGTTGTTTTCAGTTACCATTCAGAAATTTAACAGTTTAATAATAACTTTTGTTCTCTTTTATTCAAGATCCACAAATGTCTAAATTGCTGTCAGTGAGAAAACCTGCCTCCTTCTAAATGGTCAGATAATTGTACACAGGATGTGTTTAGGAGTGTCAGCTCCTTTCTCTTTCTGATTTTTCATTGCTGCTGTTTAAAACTAACAAACTAATGAGGAGATACTCATCTAGAAAAACCGTCCAAGCTGGAGCACTCCAGCAGCCCAGTGCCTATTACTGACTATGTGCTGAAAGTCAAAGCAAGCTTCATTCAGATCTTCCTGTTGCTAGAAGTTGAAGATAAATTAATTAGATGTGCAGCTTATGTTGATTAACTGTGAGGTGACGAGAGTTGCAGCGATTCCTGCTGTGAAATATAGATGTACAGTTCATTTGCTGACCACTGAAGAGCACATGTGCTCAACTGGTCTTTAAGATCAGCTTACTGAAATTTCCAGGTTGGGCTCACGTGGTCTCCAGGTGACTTATTTGTATCAGCAAGGAGCTCAGGTATGCTGGGATAGGGGAGGAGTTGAGGGGTGCATCCCTGGGTTGTATGTTGTCACTGAGGCTTGAATGCAGAGAATGCCCTCACTGTCAGCCTGAAGGGCTTGTCCCAGACCAGGTCACTGTTTGGGAAAATATTTTTCTAGATCCTTGTGTACAGGTCATGTGGTTGACAGCTAGTTGTCTTTGACTGAGTTGGTTTTGAGAAGTATTTTTCACACCTTTGAATATCACATTTGTAGCTATCCACGAAAAAAAAAAAAAGAGAACCCATAGCCTCAGAGTTAGAGGGTGATTTATTGTCTGTGATACCGGGTGCAGTGATGATGGGCCCCAGTCATGCTGCCCAGTTTCAGTTGTTCAGAACATCATGAGACGGGCTTTGAAGGCATTCATTTGTTATAAGAATAGTTCACATAGCTTCTTTTTTTTCTTAGTTGTCTTTTCACGTGTGATCTGACTGGAGGTTCTCCTTTTACAAGATGTAGTTTTTTCCAACAATCATTAGGGCTATAAATATATTTAAAATAAAGAAACAAAAATTAAACCTTAGGGGTTTTGGGGGTTTTCTGCTACAGTTTCTTGATACTACGTGTTGTATTTTCAAGAAATACATATGGAGCCTTGAGTATGATAATGAAAATACTGTCAACACAGAGGTGATGACTGCTCACCTGTTGCTTGGGGTTGACCTATTGCTAGGAACTGACCTGTAGATGCAGTGGCCTGTGTATCGTATTGCTGTGAAACATCCTGTAAGTCTCTTCTTTTTCTAAGGGCTGTGCCAGGAGTCAGAGAGCTTGCTTCTGAGAGCCTGAGCAGATAACTTGCATTTGAAACCTGACAGCATTGCCACTCCCCATTGCAGACTGAATCCAGTTGCATTCCTAAGGCCACAGCTGTAAAGCAAGTTTGTGGTTTTATTTTTGTTCTTTTCAAGCCATATTTTTAGTGTTCCCTATAATAAATCTTCATGTTTTGATTATGTGTAAAAAGACAGCGACTAGAGACAGAACACAGTGCTACCAAAATAAACTCACTTAATGCACGATGGTCCTGCCGCAAGCACGGACTCCCCTCTTTGCCTAAACTTCATCTCATTTGAAGTGGTGCAGGGAGAAACATGGGCAGAAGGGAAGAGTCCTGTCCCAATGAAAAGAAAATAAAATTAAAAAGAGAAAACACAAATATATATGCTGGCAAAACGTGCGCAAAGGGTTGCCTAGCAATTCTGCAGACTATTTGTGCAGTTCGGGGAACGCGCTCTGAATTAGCATGAAGGAGAAGGCAGAGCCGGTTACACCAAGCTCTTTAACGTGGCAAGTTGGCCACTGTTTCTTGAGGCTGAAAGTAGCAATTTTCTTTCATCAAAAAATGAGTCACTGGGAGTCACTGGCATTGAGACGTGGCTGTGCAGCCACGATGGGGCCCGCAGCACGATGGGGCCAGCTGGAGGGCCATGGTGGCTAATGCCACCGCACAGCATGTGCTGGCCAGCTTGGAGCATCCCGGGAGCGGTGCGGGGCCACGCAGAGGTGCTGGGGTCCAGGCGGCCCAGGCACCCCAACCTGGGTGGTGGGTGCAGAAGCCCCAGAGTATGTCACTGTCCCAGGAGTGTGGGCAGGCTCCCAGGCCTTCTGCTGGTTTCTCAAGTAGCGGTTCATTGCTTGTGTCTGTGCACTCAATGGTGTCTTATAAATTTTTTTAGAGTGCGTTTGGTGATGCCGGCAAGTACTTTGGTTAAGAGGAAAGTTTTTCTGAATTCCAAATGTCTTTGTTCAAAGATTTTTTAGAAGAATATTTAGGCTTTTTTTTTTAAAAAGTACTTTCTTGTATCAAGTAGATCTCACTTTGTCTTTTTCTGCGAATTTAGTTGTGTTTGCCAAGTCCAACTCTTAGCTCAGTGACCATATTTAATTCTAAAATGCAAATTTTGCTTTTCCTTTCTGTGTTAATTTAATACAAATTTCAGTGTAAAGCTCAGGTTTATGAAATTCAGTTCAATGATTTTTCATGTTTCATATCGATGGGGAAGAGGCTGAGGCTGGAGAAAGATTCTTTCATTTTTTTCTTGAGGTGGTAAATGTATAACAGTATTTGGAAGTTTCGGGTTTATTCTTTATTAGCTATTTCCTAATGAGTGAGTGAGTACATTTCTGCTTTGAACCATCAATTTTTTTCTACCACTTGTAAAGCTGATTTTTTTTTTGTTCTTCCATATGCATGTCTAGCAAGTTTCTTTTTGTTTCAAAGACAACTTCTCAGGAACTCCTAGTAATATATATCTCATTCATAATCTCTAAATTAACCAGAATTTCTATTAAACTGTAAGTAAGGTACTTACTTTAGAAATACATGTTCAAAGGAAGCACTAAACTTCATGGCTCTATCAATACGTACTTATCTTCTAGTGGCATACGTGTTTAATATATATGTAAATAAGAGTTATTAGCAGAGATTGCATGTTTGGCTATAACTGTGGGTACCAGAAGATTACCCTGAGGATCTTTTAAACTCTTCTTTGTTTTATTCCACATGAGAATGATAAGATTTTTATTGAATTAAATTTAGTTTTATTTAAATTATCTTGATATGTACCCAGAAAGTGTCTATTTAAAGGAAAATGTGTATCTGATTTCTGAGAACAGATACTTCCATACTCCTCTTTGGCCACAAGGGAATATGACAGGAACATTTTATTTCAATATTACTTTAATTAAGTAAGAGCTGATATGGAAAGTGTGTAGTGCCCTGTAATTTGATACAGACATTTTCTAACCTTCGAAGCAGACTGTGGAATGCTCTCTGTGTGTATTAATTCCTGGGGTGAGCTGGAGTGGATACTTTTTGAGTTTGTCATCTATTTCTGGTGTCCTGGCAGTATTTTTCCATATCAAATCCATAAGTTGTGTCATTTCTATTTCTGTTCTTTCTTTGAATCGTTCAAGGTTGTGGGTTTTCTTCATTAGCTGTTATACAATGTCACTTGTATTCCTGGCATTTGTATTTCTAGAAGAATTTGTGTGTCATTTTTGCCTGCTTAGCACCTGCAAAAAAAAAAAGAAGGAATTTATGAATTCACTTTGCATACACCGTAACTGCATCCCTAGCTTTGCATTCACTAATTGAACTTGGAGCATACAAGGAATCTTATCTCAGGCACACTCCAAAGAGGGATGTGCAAATTAATATTGTAGGATTGTGTATGGAGAAGTGTTTTAAAGGGCTGTTTGGACCTGCTGGCGCAAAGGCTATCTTGGTACGGTGGTAAAGCATAACCAACTGCCTAGTTCAGCTTTTGCATTATTAATAGCTTCCCTTTAGAAACTGAGTGTGCATGAAAGCCAGCATTTCAGGACTGGCGGTTTAAGAAGGATCTTTCACACAAACCTCGTCTGAAGTTCTCTGCCACTCAGGGCAATAGGAGTATTACCCAGCACCTCAAGAAAATTGAAAACCATGGGGTTATACGGAGTAAAATGGCTGGTTTGACAATAATGAATTTTTTTGTTGAGTTTTAGTTTTTACTGTATTTTTCTAGGTCAGGTAGATGAAGAAAAAACATGCTCATATCGCAGGGACTGACAATTCACATATTCCAGGAAGAAATGTGTAAAAAAAGCCTGTCATGGAAAGGATGCAGTGGGAACTGCGTGCTGCCCAGATGTGGTGTAGGAACACCACAACTTTCTTTATTTAAAAGAAAAACAAACCAAACAAATAAGACACAGGAAATTTGGGCTTCATCTGTACCATCCTTACGCTCAGCCTGGAGGAAGATGTCCTTCAATCCTCAGGCCGCGTGGGTCAGGCTGACTGGGTTGGATCCTGTTAGCCAAGGGCAGCCAAAAGCAGGGATGGGAGGGAATGAGAGCAAGGCAGACATCTGTACTGAAGGTATGCTCTGACCCATGCGTAGGAATTAGCTAGCGCGTAGGTGTCCCTAGCATGGGAACTGCCTTGTCCGTGGCAGGGGAACGAACGTGCTGTAATCAGTCACAAAATGAAGAACTGGTTTGGAGCCATAGAGCTATCACAGCTTTATAGCACCAGCAGCTGCTGTTTGCTGCAGTGAAGGATAGATGAACACTACTGGGATTTGTGTGCCTCATGAGATGGCAGAACAGAGCCTGCTGTGCTTCCCTTCCTTAGCGTGTGTCTTATCCACGTGGCAAGAGTTTGTTCAAACTCGTAATTCCTTTCTCAACATCTACATTTCTGTTACATTAATGAAAAGAAACTGGAAATTAATGTGTCTGTATTACTAGAGAGCTGTTGGCTCTTTACTTGTGGAAAAATCTGCTTAAAAATACCCAAACAACTTCAAGGGGGAAAAAAAAAAAAATCAAATGTTATTAACAATGTTGTATCCATATCTCAAAACTTTACCAACAATACCACCATTGTGAGAAATTCTAGCTCTTTCCATTGTCAAGTTTGCTAAATGTAAGTAGGGTGATTAGGTTCCTTTTCTTCCTTCAAAGCTTTTGGGCAGGAATTTCAGCTAATATAAATGTCCCTCATGGGCCAGATTAGGTCTCAGTATCTAATCTAACTTGAGCATTGAAGTGACTTGGATTTTTCCTGTCTTTATTTTTCTTGCAAATTTTCTTCTATTTTTCTTTTCTTTCAAATCTGTTGTCTTTGGGAAATTTTTAGTTGCAGAAAATAGTTTTATGCATAAGTTGATAACAGAAATTCTAAGAATTCAAAGTTTGTTTTCACACTGACTTAAAAAGAAGAGCAATAATTTAAAAATCTACTCCAGAGTGCAAATTGCAAAAGAAACCATAGCAGATGATAGGGGAACATTGAAAAAATTCATTTTTCTTGAAACATTGTGAAATAAAACAGAATAATTATTAATACAATTCAAATAAAATGAATAAAAAAACAAAGTTAAACACTGAAAATCAAAGTGAAATGTTTTTACTTTAATTAAAAGGTTTTGATGTTGACAAAATAAATATTTTACATTAGTGGCATAAGATAGGAATTAGACCTTCTTTGTGAAGATTTACTTTAGAAAACTTAAAAATATTGTTGAAATTACCATCATGGACCTTTTTCTTTTTCTTTTCCTGAAATGAATTGTTCTGATGGAAATCTTTTTCTTTCATGCACTAGTTCAGACCAGAAATTCTGTAATGCCAATACGTCATTTCAGTGCTAGCTTCAGTCGCTGAATTCTTCTCACCTTACTTATAACATGCCTCTGCTGAGGTCAGGGCTTAGCATTTAGCAGTTGAGGGCTGGGTTTTAGCAGTCAAGCAAACAGATTTTGGCCATTTATTTAGTGGCTAAGTCAAGAGTCCCAAGCTATCTGGATGTCACGGGCCCAGTAAGTCACAAGAAATTATTCCTCATGGCAAATGAAAGAGAGATGAACTCTGCGGCCACGTGTGCCTCTTGGATCAGGTGCTGAGGTGGGACTCATTCAAATGAACCGTTCTGTGTCTGGTTTATCCCAGCACAGTGAGCTGGTGGTGGTCTAGGTTGCAGCAATGTTCCCTGTAAAAAAATCAGTGCATTAATTCCTGGTTTTGTTGTATAGTGGTGCAAATCTATTACTTCAATTGCTGGTTTATCAAACCCATATCACTGGGAGAAGATTGTGGCTTTCTTTGTGGATGGTACAAAGTACCAATGCCTGCATGGATGTGCCTTTTCTGGTTTGGTATTACCAAATTAAGTGTCAGTTTGTGAAATATTTACTCTATCTGCAGAGCAGATGGAGTGGAAATGCTCATGTGAGTAAATATTTGCCATATATGGACTGCACAATCTGGCTGCATCCTTGCTTATACTCTGTAATTTATGCTTTTTAAACAGCAATGAAGAAACCTCCAAAGATTCAGAGGTTCATTTGGATTCTCATAAACACCAAAAGCTTGGATGCTTTTCTCTGCCTCTTGAGGCTTTGCAATTTCTATAAGAAATTTGGTAAAAGCACTTTCTATAGCAATGTAGTTCATGTTTTCAGTTCTCCTTCTATCTAGGTGCAGAAAAAGTGGCATAACTGGGAGGTAACAGGAAATGTGTTTAGACTCTAACACATAGTACCGTTTAGATTTGGGTCAAGGATGATGTTCAAGACAGGCAGTCCTATTTTTATCTAGAAAATTTATTCTGGTTTGGATGGGTTTTTTGTTTTATAGGGTTTTGGGGGTGTTGTGTTTTGTTTTGTTTTGGGGTTTTTTTTGTTTGTTTAATACCTAGTTCTGTTCAATACCTTACATAAGAGAAGTCGCGTTTGTCTACCCTCAGTTGAATATGTTATCTGTGAACCCATGTACTGTTTCTAGATAAGAAAAAATTCAAAACATATTCACAAAGTGAAGGAGGAGAGAAATAGGAAAGTTTTCTTTTAATTTTACTTTAAAATTATTTTATTCTGAGGATTTATTAAAAGGAGAAGAAAACTCCCTAAAGTTCTGAAGGAATATTAACATAACATGCCTGTAACTCAAGCTGTGTTTAATGAGAGATGCTGGTTTTTTCTGCCATGAGGGCTACAGTCCAATGAGTGATAGCTATGAAAGAGGTCACATACATATTCATCAAATTCGACATGCACATGTAAACTGGTTTTAATAGGCCATGACAGCAGAAGTTGTGTCAGGCAAATAGCTGCACATGTGCTCATTCCCTCGACTGGCATATTTAGCCATTACCACTCTGGTATCCATGGATGAAATATTAGCTTGTTAACTTAAGACCATCAGTTGTTGCTGATGCTTAGTGGCAACCAAAAAAGCACAGATTCCCTCTGCAACTTTATTATGTGCAGAGCTAGGTTTGAATTATTACAATTTCATTGTAATATTTCCATTTCCTTCCCTTATTTATTATGGAGGATATTTGTAAGTGATAAATTGGAATGCAGCTACAATATAAATAAAGGGTATATTGATTTGAAAATACTCCAAGGATTGGATCCTGTTATTTCCATGAATTTCTTGCACTGTGCTTCTGATTGTACATTCAGAAGGGACAATGTCGCTACAACATTAATTTTTCCATGAGCACATGTGTATTGATACACAGAAAAAAATAAACTAAAGGAAAATATGGTCCTTCAGAATCCTCAGCGCAGCAAGGGGTAAACAACCAGCGCTCTGCCACATGTAAATCAGCATACCTACCGGATCCCACTGGCTTGGTTTGCCTCAGGTGTGACAGTTGGGTTAATAGTTAACCTCTTTCTATTATTCCCTTCTAGGACTAGGGAAAAGGAATACTAGGTTTATGGGGATGGCATCTTCCTGCATTAGGAAAAAAAGCAGAGAATGGCAACTATGCAGAGAAAAATGGGCTTACTTAGACAACTGATTTGCATGTTAAGAAGGAAGGTATACTATTTTGCAGTCCCTTCCCCAGAGAGTTTTTTTTTAAAGGCTACAGATTGTGGGTGACATGTGGGACTGGGCTACAATGGTTTGAGAAAGTGGTCTGGATTGCCACAGCAGCAACTGTACCTTTGTGTATTGCAGGATGGATGCAATGCTTCATAGACCTAACTTATTGCTGTACATATGTTAAGAAACCTGAAGTGAAAGCTTGAACAGGGTGAAAAACCTAAAGAAGAGCTTTTGCAAATCTTGAGAGCTAGCAAAAGCAGATATCAAGCTTGGCCAAATTATGGTGTACTTGTTTGTAATTTAAAAGTAATAAAAAAAGTCAGCGTGGAGGCAACTCATCTCAGTAAATAAGGAGATAATTCCCTCGGTAAACAAGTCCCTCCCCTTCCATGTCAGATCAGGAGACTTAGCTGCCCAGGTCAGGAGGACAAAACTGTTAGGTACACAAATGAGATGCAGAAGGCAGGTTTTGAACTGTATCCTCTTCTAGCCTATTGCCTCTTGAGCTGGCAGGAAGCTCAAAATAGTTTTTAGGTTTCTTGTGCATGAGGGCGATAACTGTCTCCCTAGAGACAGTACTTGCAGATTCTTGGTGCACGCTCTTATTTCGGTCACAGTGCCTCCTGTATGTGACCCATCCCCTAACAACCTCTTTATGCCAGGTCTGTTACGAAGTTGGCCAAGGTAGCTTTATCCTGTGGGAGAGTTACCCCCCTCGCTGGAGGGACTATTCATGTAGCGAACTACAGGTGCAGAGAATAACACCGAAGAATCTTCTCTAGAGTTGAAGTTGATGTTTAAGAAAGCACACCTTGTCTTTGTGATTTCAGACTCCCACACAGCTGGGAATGTCATGGCCAGTTGAGAAATCTGTAAAACTAGGCTCCTGGGGCAGATACATTAATCAGTTGCTGCATGCTCCTTTGCACGTCTTGTACTGCTTCTATTTTGTGTAAGAACAAGCATGGGGAACAGCACACTATTAACCATGCCAGCTGCAAGGAGAGTCAGGTTCAAAGTTAGATAATTACGGAAAAGTAGGACTGTTTTTCAGGTTTGAGGGAATAATTTGAAAATTATCTGGACTCACAGAGGGTGACGAGTTTTGAGAGGGTCCTCTGTGCTGATTTGTCTCTCTGTCTTCTGAATTTGGCAGTACCTGGTTCAGTGGGGAGATCAAGTTACATCATGATAATTGCAGCTGTTTGAAGGTTAGTCTTGCTCTCACCATCTAGAGGTGAGGATGGCATTATAGACTGAAATAGCAGGCGTCACACCCTGACCAAAATGTTTCTTAGCATTAAGCCTTGCTAGTCCAGGCAGTTTTGATATCCAGCTAAACAGACAATGATTCCTTCATCTCTGAGCTGGAAGAGCCTCTTCTCCACAGGGCTGGAGGCACAGGATCTCAGTGTGCAGGTCACTGGAAGAACAGAATTTTGGAGTCTGAAGTCTTCCAGACAGCGTCTTCTTATGCAGCTCTATCGAAAAAGTCTAGCACAAGGGTCGTGGAGAAGGCTTTTAGGTGTTGCTGTGCTATAAATGAGGATAATTTAAGAGCAGAGACATTGAGAGTTGACATGGGTCAATCTTTTACTGTTGCTTTATTTCATATTTGTTAATGCAGCAAGTCTGGTTTCAAATATTTTGAAGGAAGACCTGAGATTGCTCCAGTATGAACTGTGCAAGGAGAAGTCTATCCTATAAAAAGACTTTATCTTTTTATTAAAAAATGCACTAAGTCATGGGAAAATATTCAAAATGAGGAATGATCTGATAAAAGACATTAGAGGCTTGGCTTTGGCTTGTATGAACTTTTCTGAAAGAGAAGGGACGTGTTTGTATATTTCTTATCAAACAACCCCAGATTTATTTATATCAATCATTCCTGTAACATGACATGTGAAATTAGCATTCTTATTTAACTTTACATTATAGTGACAAGCAACATTGTTTTTGATCTTGTCTAGATGGAGGGGATGGTTTCCAAAAGTGCTTTGCAAGAAATTGGAAGATGGGCTGCTCTTTTATAATGTGGAGTACAGTTATGAAAGCCAGAAGAAAGCGAGTTTTTCAAAGCTTCCTAGTCAGATTGAGAAACCTGTCCTTGGAGCAGGACAGTAATACGTTGCAGTCTCTGTCACAGAGCAGCCTTTGAGCTTTTCCTTCACTTTTCTGACATCGAATTAACTTTTTCTGTCTTGAACATACAGTAAACACTTGAGCTGTGTTCATTACAAAAGGCAAACGCATCTTAGCTTGCAGTCAAAACTATTTATTTGACTTTTTTTGTTTCTTTTCTGACAATCTGTTTAGCCTCTTTGATTCATTGATGTGCTGAGTTAATTCATTATTTGGATATGTAGGGAGCTAGGGATATGCTGGGGTGAATTTTTTGGCTGTGGTATGGCCCCAGCATTTGCAACTGGAAGTCTAATTAGTGGATGAGGCAGCAAAAGCTGCTTGGTCATTTTTGTGTGTGTTTTGATTGAAGTCAAGAAATACAGCAAGTCTAAGGTTAATGTTTATAAACATGCTTACAGCTCAACTTACTGCAATTGCTGAACTGTTCCATAAGCCTCTGAGTCCATCACCCAGTACTCCTTTGGTGATGTATACGCACTTGGATGCATAATCCCACATTATTGGTGGGATGAAGAATCAAAAATGAAACAAACACAGAGTGACAGAGCCTGCACTGTAAGTGCTGGATATAACAGGAAATCAGAATTTGTCAATGAGTTAGTTTTGAATGGAGTCCTCTGCTAGCCTGCCTGCAGAAAAGTTTTTATGCAATAGCAGATGTCAAAATCATGTGAAATAAAACCTGTTTATCTTGTTCTTTCTCCTTTCCTCTGAAACTACTCCTTTAATTAGAAAAAAAAATCATCTTCCTAAAGTTTTAGAAAAAATCTTTCAAGAGAGGCTACTTTTCCGTAAATGTCTGCAGTACTCATGGCCACCAAGTTCCAGCCCCATTGTCCCAAACAACTGACATGGCATTCCCTAAGGAATAAGCATAATCGGGGAAATGAAACCTCAGGTTTTCCTCTTGCCACCCTGCCCAAGAGGAAAAGCCCTATATGCCAGTTCTGATCCCTTTTCAGAGTCAGTAAAATGCTATTTGGCACATAGTTCCCTGAAGTTTATGGGGAGGATTTTCCAATGACATGACATGTAAAGGATGGTTTTTCCTTTCTCCCCTTCCTCGCTGACTGCTGGGTCACTGTTGTCTGGTTGAACATACACAGCGTGTGCACTGTGTGAATTCACACTTCCTTGGCAAAGGCACCTCGTACAGAGAGCTCACTCCATAAATAACTTGGGCTGTGCGTTTATTCTACTCTGAAATGCTGTAAAAAATAAAAGGCTACCTATCAAAGTTGTTTGTCTAATAATGGAAGAAGGGGACGATATTGTAAACACTGTCCAAATGAATTGTAGTAACCAGAATAAATGGTGGTTGCTGTTACTGAGTGCCGAGACTGAATTGAGGCCTTTCCAAATACATCACATGTGACTTTAATCCATTCCAGAGCCCAGGTCTCTTCCAGGCTTGGAAATTTGATGCTCCGAGGTGCTAAGCCCCCTCTATTGCTATAGAAATCAATAGGGCAGCAGCCTGCTCAGCACCCTGCAAAGGTGTGCCTGTTGTGGGCCTGGTCCTCCAGGCCTGATCCTGCACAGCGTTTCTGTCCACACTTAATTTTAGGCAGGGATATAGCGCCTTTTGCTTTAAGTCAGCCTGTATATCGGGTTTACAGCATCGGGGCCTCAGTCTGTGTTCATTTCTTATATTGCTGCTTTCTAGTGCACCTCCACAGCCTACCTGAATAAGGCCCCATTTCTCTTTTTAAAATCAGTGGTTTGTCCCCTTTTGGTGGACAAACATTCTCAGAACTGAACTTGTTAATAATAAGCTGTGCCTAGGGTTTAAAGGAATGTGTTTACAATGTATAAAAGAGACCATAGAGGATAAAGTTAAATTATATCCAGCCAAAACTGATTTTATGTGAAAGTTTAATCCAGCAGGTGCAGAAACAGTAGGGTGGGGAAGGGGTGGAGGAAATAATAAAACAAAAATGTTCTCAGCCATCAGTATTTGCTGCCTCAGAGGGGGGTGAATCCTGCTTCAAACAGCCCTTTAGACGCTGACTTAAGGGTCAGAAAAGGAGCTCTTTTGAGGTGACATTCAAACCTTTAATAGCTGGCAGTCAGTTTTGACAATAATAACTTTCTCTCATTGCAGGCCAGCGACTTTGCTGCTCGCTTACCTGTCCTCGGCAGCCAGGATGGAGCCGTAATCTAATCCCGTGCATTTTAGGGATGGGGGGCAGAGGCAGTGCCTGCAGGCCTCCCCAGCCCATCCATAATTATACGGCCGGCAGAGGAGTGCCTCAGGTTGCACATTAGGCCCTCGCTGAGGTTAGTAATTATAATATCAGTTTTCTCCAGATAGGTCTGACAGAATGGCACTGGTAGCAGAGGTGACTCAAAGTTTAGTAAGTCTTAGGGAAAGTTTACTGTCTCCTGCTGCTTTCTGTCCCACAAATTTGGCTTCTCTAATAACCAGCACCGGCCACAAACAGTAGGAATCCTTTTCAATCACTATTAACAACACTTCATTTCTGTCATATTTGACCCCTGGCAAGCTGCAGCCCAGCAAAGAGCATTCCCTGCAGAAAGTAACCAGACATCCAGGATTTACTCTGTGACAAATGACATTTTTAAGGGCCCTTAAAAAACACTGAGACAGATTCACAGCAGGACTCTGGAAAGCCCTTTACCAACCTCTGAAGGAGGTAAGGGATAGTGTAGTCTCTGTTCTACTGAACCCCATCTTTAGCTGTTTCTTCTGTGGGACTTCATGTTTGCTGGTACCTCCAATAGGAAACTGCTGCCCCTCTTCAGTGTCTTAAAAGCATGGTCGGGTTATCTGCGTTATATACTGAGAAGTTTCCTGGCACAAAAATGTATTTCTCTCACCTTGATGATTTTTTACTTGCAGCCCTTTCAGAGTAGTTCAGCAACCTTTTATTACTGGGGAAAAAGTGAACAAGGAGGTTGTATGGCCACCAAGCCAAGTTCTAGTCTGTGCCTTAATTTTGAAAGAAAATTTTTTAGTTTGTTGGGAAACCAAGTCTTTATTAAAATTCTCTTGGGCCCAAGAATGAAGTCATGGTGGGGTTATTTTTGCATGTTTAGTTTATTTGTAAAGGCAGTTGTGCATCTGAGACTAGGTTGCAGACACGAGTAACCAGATAATTAATTCGCAACGTAAGAGTCCAAAATGAGTGCAGTATGAACCTGGAAAAGGCAATCACAGGGAGAAGAGAGCAGAATAACTGTTGGGAGGTAGGAGAAGAATAAATAGGAGATGCACAGGCTTCTCTTTAGATACCTGCAGCTTGGTAATTCTGACGTAGATCCTGGTTGCTCAGTATGATCTGAAGGTCGAAGATGAGGCTGTAGTCTCGTAAGTGTAATGAATACATTAAAAAGTCAGGAGAAGCAAGACAGAAAATCCAGGACTTTTGATGCTACAGCTTCTTACATGCTCTTCCCAGCTGTTTTTCCTTCTTTGTTACATTTCCTTACAGAGATGAAAAAAAAAAAAAACAGAAAAACCTCTTGGCTGATGGTTTATGGCCATTCAGAAACAGAAGTCATTGGAGTCACCCTGAGAACGGGATTAGGTGATTTAATATTTATGGGGTGCAAGAGTTGTGTTTGTCAGTCATCGATGTAACAACATGTGTATGTTAAAGGGTACCACAGAATGATTACCTCTTGCAATAGATATCCTGTGAGGGGGTAAGAAAAAAATAAATGATGAATTCTTGCACCTCCGTATGTATTTTTGGGTCTGAAAGTGAGTGTTCTCTGGAGTCTTTGATCCACAGCTTGGCATTTTGCTGAAGAAGTCTAATCTAGACTGATTAAAAAAGAGCTGTGTGAGGAGGGACCAATTACTGCTTGTATTGTGCCACGCAAGGTTGCCTTCTAGACCTTGACGTGGTCTTAATATACTGAAAATAGCCTAAGAAGGGCTAGCTTTGTTTCTGGGATTGTATATATTGAATTGAAAGTGGTTTGCAGCCACCAAAAACTACTTTAAAAGTACATTTAAGTTCTGGTTCATGTTCGTCTTTGTGCCCCATCAAGGCATATAGAGTGAGTAAACATAGCACAAAAGAGATAATGTTCATAAGCAGGTGCTGATGGGGTCCATGGTTGGTTCTGGGCTGGATCAGTTAAGAGAGCGGGGATCAAACAAAACATGTCAGCTTTGCTGTTCAACTTAAGCAGAAATCAGGCATCTGGGAGAAAATGTGTAACCTACTGCTGCCCCCCACTTTGCATCCTGCTCTTCCCAGCTCGGATGCTCTAGGCTGATACATTCAAACACTAGAAGTTGTGCTATTGGACAACAATCTTAGCTGATGAAACCATCACCCCAGCCTGAGTAACAAATACATCACTGTATTTTGTTAGGTTACTTTTCAGCTGGCTCACGTTCCTCAGCCAAGCAGCCATACAAGCACACTGGTTTGGGCCAGGGAGGAGAGACCCATGAGGTGCACATCCAAGACCACCTACACATCCAAGTAAAACCGCAGGAGAACCCCACATGTCCTCAGCATCATTGCTGTTGCAGAGCCCAGGAGATAACCTGCTCTTCTAGTGCTCAGGCAGCTGAAGTCCACTTGCAAGAAAGACAGGTTTTCCTTAATTCTTTGTCATTTTTTTCTCCTCCTTAATGTCATTAGACTGGTTTGGGCCAGGGAGGATGAGGGCCTGCATTACTAAGTTCCCTCTGAGCCTGAAGGTACAGGATACTTCTGAAGTCTCAAGGCAAAGTAATTAGTGACCTATAAGGAGAGACAAAGTCCAGTTAAACTACCAGCCATTACTGGAAATTTGTGGTGGAGCCATGCTGATCCTGCAGCATGCAAGGCAGAATAGCCATTAAAAAGAAGTCGGATCCTGCTGAGGAGGAGAGGTATGTCTTGTGCATAATGCATTGAACAGGGATTCAGGACACAGAAACTGAATTCCCAGTTTCCCAAATTCCCTGCCTCAGCCTTGCTGCCTTCCCTTAGGGTTGCCGCTTATTATCTGAGCAAAGTTTCTCTGTGCTTATGCAAAGCTGATTTTTCTTAGAGAGGCAAGATGCTTGACACAACTGAGCCCTGCTCCTGATAGTTGTCATCAGTGTAAAGTATCACTGTTGACGTGGATGGCTGGATATTTGCTCTTGGGTAAGACTTTGTTTCTTAGGCTAACCCACAAAGTAGAAGTATTTGGGGCATGTTGACTTGCTGCTATGCTAATGGTCATTCCCATGGTTCGGTTCTTTCTTTGTGTCACTCCGTTTGTGTGAAAATTGGCTTCTTTACATTTCCAGTGATAGTCTGGTCTAGACTGAGTTAATATAAAGCTCTGTGGAGAAACGGCAGGACAGGCTAGTGTTAAAAGGAAGGGAAGCAGAGGTGACTCAAAGTTTAGAGCGCCTTAGAGAAAGTTTACTGTCTCCCGTTGCTCTCCATCTGACAGAGTTGGCCCATCTAAAACCAACACTGGCCAGCAGCAGTAGGAATCCTTTTCAATCACCATTAGCAACACTTTTATTTCCATCATACTTGACCACAGCAGGCTGCATCCCAGTGAAGAGCATTCCTTTCAGAAAGCCAGCAGACATTCAAGTGCAGCGGATTTACTGTGTGAAAACGGCATTTTTAGGGGCTTCTGAAAATGTTTAAATGAATGCTCTTTTTTTATTCTTTCTCACAGCTTGATTCTCATCTTAGAAATCCCTCTTGCTAAACAATTTTAGAGTTTCCTACAGGAGCTTGGAAGTTAGGTTAACGTTCGCAATATAAATGTTCTCTTGTTGCTGTGAAATTGCACATTTCTTAAGGCCTGTGTATTGGCAAAACAAATGTTTGTAGCTATTTTGTTCAGGGTGAATGAATTGGAGTTACTGACGCATATTTTCGAGTCGACAAAAGAATTCTACGCAGTCTCTTAGTTTTGTTTAAACTCTGCAGTAATGTTTGTGAGGTTTTCTTGCTCTGACTAGCCAGACAGCCTTCCATAATACAGCTCTATACAAGCTGGAAAGAGCCAAAAAGAAAAATCTCCCCCCCGGTTTGGCCCTATTCCTAAAACTTTCCATATCTCGTTAATCAGGAGACTGGTTTCAGGTCAGAGAGAGGGAGCCAGTGAAGGGACATAAACTGAAAGCTTATTTGTTGGAGAGAACAAATAGAAATAAAGTCAGTCTCCATTACAAATCAATAGCTAAAGCAGAGTTACAAGGAGCTGGATAAATTCGACTTGCAGTGCGGTGGGGTGGTAGGACTTCCCTTCGCTCCCCATACCAGATTAAAGTGGCTCTGGGTTTGGTTCCTTCCCTGTGCAGAAATGCCTGGGCTCACGCCAGTTTTGACTTGAATCAAAGGGAATCTCTCTTCTGCAGTGAATTATGTGACGGGCAATTATGTGCAAATAACTATAAAAGTATGGGTTTTGTCAAGTTCCCGTAAAGTCCCTGTTTATATTCACAAACTTTTACTGTCTTCTTCCCTGAGGCTGGATATTTCAGGAGCAGCTTGTGAACTTTTTGCCCCTCGTAATTTTTTTTTTTTTTGGATCCCAGTTTTGGGGGTGTCGCTGAACTGATGGCTGCTCCCACGATGGGATTCCCACACGCTGATTCCGTATGCCTCTCCCTACACAACCTGTAATTGTGTCCCAGGTTAATCCCACCTCACTAAATTAATAACCCAGTCAACAAAGACAATCTTTTACAGTTAGCAGAGAGAAATGAGCATATTTAGGCAGCTTTTCAGCCCACCTATGGGATTAATCATCTCCTAAAGAGGTGGTAGCCCGTTGTTAATTATGGAACCTGGGTGAATCATCCCCTAAACTGAGATGCCACTGGTGAGATTGGTTGAACCCAGGTCTGCAGTGCTCCTACCCAAAGCCCTCCTGGGTGTGCAAAGCAGTGGGTACAAATTTGGTTTGGGTTAGTGTGAAAACAAAACGCAAATTGTAGTCCAAAAACCATGTGCAATGGAACAGTTTGACATACTTCTGTTACTCTCAGGTGGCAACACTTTGGGAGTCAGGCACATAATTTGAATATTGGGCCTTTAATTGATCCCAGTCCTGAGGAAGACAGACTTGACATTACATACTATATGATCACTGGCACAGCAGGGACAGTTAGACAGAGGAGCTTTAGTGTGTTCATGAAAGACCTAATGGAAATCAAAGATAAAATGTTGCCTCCAGGAAATTATGCTCCCCCCACACACGTGGTCTGTTCTTTCTTATACCAAGAGTATAGGGAATATTTAATGAACTGGATCTTAAGTGAATATAGTGTGTTTCCCATTGCAACTCTGTGGTCTCTGTTAAATGCAATACTGTGTTTTTGATGGGCAAGCAAATTGGTTTCTTTGTTTTGTTTTGTTTTGCTGACATTAGCCAAGAGCTTACATTTTCAATTTCCTGCAGTAAATTGTGCTTGTCCACTTTTGAAGAGTACAGAACAAAGGTGTATAATGTGTGTGTTGAGGGTGGCAGTGTGGAAGATGGAGTTCAATAGTGCAGGTTCTGCTGGTTTTAATCTAGCTTGAAGTGAATATTTACCTGACTGTCTGATATTTTCTTTCCAAAAATCACTGTTCTACTAACAGTTCTTATTTCCTTGAGGAGTGCCAAATTATGATAATATTCAGTAAATAGGTATTTGTACTGCAATGCTGGATTACATGACTGACTCATTCAAGTGCTCTACAGTCTGTAAATTAGACCTTCATTATATAGATTGACAAATTCAGACTTAAGGTGAGATGTTCTCAGCAAACATGGGTTTATCTTGTTTCTGCCAAGTAAAACCATTCTTGTTTTGATGGTATTTACCAATGTAATCGTCTCTGCTGTTAGGTTACAGGTGGAAAAGTGTGTGTGTCAACCATTTTGGCAACAAAATTGGTAGCTGCTGGGTGCTGAGATGATTTGAAAGTGCAGCCTGTGCAGTGTTCACAGTGATCAAGCTGGAACTATTGCTGCTGTATCAGGTGCCAAAGATGCATAGTTAGAGACTTCATTCAGGGAAAATGAGGAAAGTTCGCAGTCCCACAGTATTAAATAAAGAGAACAGCCAAAGCCCTTATTACGTATTTCCTTTTTTCTGTTTCTTATTATGCATCCTTCTCCTCCTTTATATCTCTCTCTGTCAGAAAGGTTCTTTAAAAGGTTGTGTAGGTGTTGGGAACAAAAGCAGCTGAACTTGTAGTCCGATCCATCCAACCAGCTCCTCCTGCCATAGACAGCTGTTCTTTCCTTTCAAACCCTCCAAAACCACTCTGAGCTAAATGTTTCATTTAAAAAAAATGAATCATCAATCATAACCCTTCTAGTAAGGGGAAGAAGATACTTCTGAACAATAACTATAAAATTTCCTTGCATTCCTTTAAAGATGGTGTCTGTCGCTCTTCCTGTAATAACAGCCTTTTCTCTGTACCTACCCATTCTTCTTAATGTGTGTTTCTTCTTCTCCATCCTCTCTCGAAACATGCCATCCACTCTGTCTTGCCATTTATATCACATTCCCTGACTTTTATCGTTTCCATCTTGTTTCCATGGGCCTAGTCTGGTACCACTGAAATTAATGGACATTTTGGCAGTTTCTCTGCCTATAACAAAGCCGGATGCTGTCTAAGTGCTGCTGCACTTGGACCAGTAGCAAATGTATCAGGTTGCCTGTGAAACTCCATCATGCTGGTGCTCTACAGGAAAACCAGCCCTTGCTTTTGTCAGGCTAGCCAGGATGTACATCATTATAAAGAAGCAGTCGAGCTGTATGGAAAATTAAATCTAAACTCTAAAATCCCAAGATGAATTGGAGATTGGCTTCCTCCCATTTCTGTTCCTCAGGCTGAGATCTTTAGCAGACATATGCTGGAGGAGGGATCAGTGAAGAAGGGCAAAGATGGAGCAGGAGAAAGGGAAGTTTTAAATGCCCTGAGGCAAAAGCTTGGCTGTCCTCTGCAGCGGTTTCTAGCTGTCTGAAAACGTCCTGCTCTCAGTTACTGAATGAGTACTCACTGTTCCAATTTCTATTTTTTTTCCTTCTCTCCATAAAAGTATAAAGATCAGTCTGTACTAGTAGAGTAGTTTGGCTTTTGGAACAGTCAAAGGTTAAAAAGTTGTTTGGAAAACTTTACAATAATATATAAAGAGCATGTCACCTGCCTTCTCTCCACACTGGTGTTACAAAAACTCTTCTTGAACTGGTGGCTCAAGCTTCCTTTTTAGTTAAAAAAATGATTGTCCACGTAAACAAGACAAGGCAAAGCAACTTGAATCTTGAAAAAAGAGACAGAGATTGAGAGAGGAAGAATCACAAATCAGGGACTAGAAAAATGTCTGTGCTTTGTCCTGGGTCTATCCCAGTAAGCACTTTAGTGATGCATTAGAAAGCCAGTAACCCTAAGCTTTCTCTTGTCAGTAAAAACCAGGAGGTATCTCCAAAAAGCAATTCTGCACATCTAAAACCCGAGTCAGCCTGTCAACGTACTGATGATAAAGGAAGCAAAGGGCAACTCATTTTCTTTTTTTGGCACCTCAAGCAAATGCTTAAATTTGAAAAGGATTAAATTGGTCCTTTGTATATATTTAAGGGGTACAGGGTGTATGAATCTGCAGGGATGCCAGAGAGAAAAAGGGGCATTGGAACCAGTGGCACAGAGGAAAGACCAGCAGATAAGCAGCCTGTATGTATGGGGCAAAGGAAAGAAAAGAATAAACGATAGGCAGGAATACATGAGACCAAGTGAGGGACACTTGACAGAGTCACATGTGGTGACAGAGAGGAAATGTGGAACAAATGTCCCTGTTTTTAGCCATGTTTGGCACACAGTGGTGACAAGACAGTCACAAAAAAATGGTAGAGGCTGAGAGGTAGGATTGCTTAGGAGGAGACAGCCAGCCATCGCTAGGTGGACTGGAGACTGTGGTAGACAGACTGCATGCAGACCTCTGTTTCTGATAAGCTCAACATATCTGGGATTTTTTACTTAAGTGGCTTTGTTGACTGCCATTAATAATTTACAGTAAAACTAGACCAAAATTAAAATAACTTTTCCATGTTAAAAAACCCACCCTAAATATTTTTTAATTTTCTCTCTGGTATATGTGTAGGACCAGCAGGGTCATAGCAATCCTTGAAAAGTTTGAGAATTTGTTTGCTAAGAGACCATTGCTCTCCCATTTGTTTATTGCTTCATCTGACATCTTATGCACTACCCACGTTGCTGAGGGTTGTCTATAAATCTTGTACCTTGTACCAAATTAAGAAGACCATCTGTTGAAGAAAGCCTATGTAAGGAGGTTTCCTGGAACGCAGCATTGATGAAAGTGCACCTACACCATCATTTGAAGCCCCGCTTTCTCTACAGAGGAGGGGGCAGGACTGGTTTTCTGTTGAGCAACACACAGCTCCAGGGAATGTGTAATTTCCAAATGTCTGTTGATTGAATTTGTGTATTAATGGTTATAAGGATCTTCCTTCTTAAGTTATAAATCACATTTTATGGTATTAATTCATAGGAAATGATTAAAGCATCCTAAATAGGTAAAGATTTACAGGTTTAATATTAGCTGCTTGACTGGCATCTCCCCTTGATGTTGTAGTGCCAGAAGAATGATTGGAGCAAGTTCATTTTTATGGAGTTATTCTTCATTAATAACCTGTTTCTGACTCCATCAAACATGCACCAGGGACACAGAGACACTTATTTGTTCTGAACATGAGGGACTGTAGGTTAAATGTTTTGCTTCATTTCAGATTAGTTACAGTACTGTGTTCTCTGCCTTAAGCAGCAACTCGCTGCTGGGAGATGTGTGAAACAGGAAAGCAGTCAGGTTATATTCTTTATAAAAACAGTTTTTGAAAATTCAAGGAGGTCCGTTGTGAAGAGACCAATGACTTTTGGCTTTTTTTTTCATTTGATCATGCAAATATTTTCAATTTCAAAGAATATGCAATCTTTTAAAAAATAATCTTGCCAGCCATTTGAAGATATGACAGAGTAGATACCTGGGAGTTCAGTTCATAAAATGTTTTCCTAGGTAGGGTGCAGCAAAGAAGAAATAAAATGTTGTTAGAAACACTTTGTGAGTTAGTACTTGTGTATTGAAGAGGGCAGAGGGCAATGCAGAAAGGATGAGAGACAGTAATTTGGTCTGGGAAGGTCCTGGATGGTCAGGAGAAACTGGTTGACTTCTGCTGGTATGAAATAGGAGGATCTTTGCTGAATGACAGGTTGAATTTCAGTCTCTTGGTGTCTGGATGTGCGTAACTTGTAGATCCCTAAGCCGCCAAATTTCTACAGTAAACAAGGCAGTGTTGGCATCTCAGTTTTAGCCTCCTATTAAAAATAAACATTAATGCAGAAGTATCTCCATGTTTAATCAGACTCTTCAGGCTAATAACAAACGAACTTGCTTTTATTTTGATATAGCCATTTTTCTTTTCTGAAAGGCACCCTACCTTTTCACTTTCTGAAAAGGGAGATATTTCTTCGATGTTGTCTAAATCATATGCATCACACTGCTATCCAGTAAACAGTAAGATCTCAATACTACTCACCTCTCACATTTCCCAAATTTAGTTTATTAGGCCAGATAGGGATGAGGGCTGATCATTTGTTAGCCATCATGGTGGAAGATGGATTAAAACCGTAGGTTCCAAATTGTGATCTACAGACCTGGAGGTCTGCCAAGATTTAGCTGATCTTGAATTTTTTTCATGCTTTTATTCATCTGTTAAAGAGGTTCAAAGTTCACTGGTCAGAAACGTATCATCAGCTGATGATATGACCAGCAACATTTGACAGGAGTCAATGCGGTCATGCAGTCCCACTCTGCTTGAAAAACTATCCCATTTCCCAGACTGTTCAAAATCCCTTTCTGTGAAAGCCAGGAGCAGTGTTGTTATCTCTGCAACATGATGTTGTTACCAATGGGAAGGAAAGAGTCTTCATGATTGCCTTTATTTAAGACATGTGCATGGTATAAGAAGTTTTGGATGCTTACAGCTTTTTCTTCCAAGAAGTTGATTTGAAAGTGAATTATTACTACCACAGAGAAACAGAAGTAGTATAATATTAGGATGTTTATATTTTAGAGGTGGTCCATGCACAGCGCCTGGAGGATCTTGTGATGAGATGTCACATCAAATAAGAAATCCAATACTCAACTTCAGTTGTCATAAAAAGAAGGTTTTCCTTTGACTCTGTTCCAACATTTTTACTCCATTCCAGAGAATGACTCTGTTTCAGAATTATTTTTGTTTTGCTTTGAAAGCTGTTTACATATATTAAATGTAAAAGAACTTTCATGTTCTGGTTAGACAAATTAGCTCAAAGAACATTTTAATGCTACTTGCTCTTATTTTTTATTTCTTGTTTCAGAAATGTCTGTGGTGCTTGCTAAAGTTCATAAAGCATCATCAGCCTCTCCTTTGCCATGCATAATGAGAGCCAGCATTTCAACAACCCTGGGAAGAATCTTTATTTACACAGCACAAAAGAAAACAAATTTTTGAAAGGCCAACATTAATCATGGAGAGTAAAGCAGATCACAATATTTTCAGAGCAAAACATGATCAAGTGTTTTTATTCTAGACAAAGAACAGGTTTCTGATTCTGAGAATAACGCTGTGCTACACACCAACGAGATACAGAAGCACTTCTCCAGCACTGTCCCATTAAGCCTCTACAAGAGCTCGGTTCTGACAATGCTGACAGTGTTTAATGAACCTCAAAGTCAATGGGACCATCTCCATGATATCTACTCATATGTCCCAGGTTCCTCCCAGACCTCTGGGAAAAGCATTTTCCTTACACTGCTCAGCAGTTGGTTCATGCTGTTGCCCATCTGAGGCTGAGCAGCAGATAGTTGGGGCATTTATGGAGACACTACTGGTGTCTGCATTCTACCTCATGGACTCAGCAGAACCCCTGCCCCTTTGGGACAGGGTTCTGGAAGGAAATCCCCATCTTAGTGAATATAAAAGTAGGTTTGGGATTCAGGTGGCTTTTATGTTTAGTTTTGAGGAGGAGAGTGTGTCATCTCTCTTTTGCTCTGTTAGAAGAGAAGAGACATGGATTTGCGTTTGGTATTTTTTTTGTCAGCTCACTGAGTTCAGTAGAAAGACACCTCATGGAACCTCTAGGCCACTAGGATTGCTTACTGCTAAATAGATATCTCAAATTATGACTGATAATTACTCCCTGCTTTATTCCACATTTGCAGAGCTCATGTGTTATCCAAGTGAGTGGAGCAATGGAAGTGGAGAAACATGCCTGTAGATATGAACTAAGGCTGACAAATCTCTAGGAAGTTGCTTTGAGCACACTTGATTATTCAGAAAGCCTAATGCTGCTGTATGCTTTTCTCATGTTTTTGTCTATGATATTGTTTAATACCACCTAGAATCTTTCTTCTTGTCTTTGCTTCTTTGAGAAATATATTTGTCTTATAATCTGAATACAGTTTGCAAAGGTGTGTGAGACGCCTAAGGATTTCCCCTGAGAAAAGTCAGATAATCGCAGCCTTTCTCTTACCAATTGATTCCAGTTTTTTGTCCACCAAAACGAGTTTGACGCAAAAGTTGCATCTTCATGCCTTGACAGCCTATATTTTCTTCTCAAGCTTCTTTCTTCCCTGTTGCAAAGAGGACACACCTCCCATGTTACTAATAATAATAACAAAGTTCCTTAAATACATCAGTTCAAACAACAGCTCCCGGGACTTCTTCCTGATGTGATCTGCGGGTATTTACATTAAGTATCTGTGACTGTTTGAAAAAAATGGATATCACAGCATTTCAGTAGGGTTTGGTGTTTTAATTTTCTGTTTTCTAGCCTGTTGTTTTTCATATTCCTGGGGAAATCTCGTCCAGCCTAACACTGATCTTTTTGGCCCTGCCCTTTAATAGCTGCCACCCATCCAGTCAAATCAGGGCAGAAGCTGCCAAGCTCTAGTATTTCCTTGCTTTATTCCTCAAAGAATGTCCTTGTCTCCTCTTTCTTGGGTGTGTTCTATACATACATTTGTGATTCTCTGTCTCTGTTCACCAAGATTGTGTTTGCTTGCATTTAGTGGAGCTTTTGAGCAGATCAGGGCCACTGGTACATAGCTCAGTAATCACCACTTTTTCCACTCTTTTCCAGTCATTCTTTTGTGATGGGCAGATATATTTCCCTACATAATAATGTCCCTTGGCATATTTGATCTCGTTCTCATAGTGTGAATGTTTATAGACAATGGAATCAATATGCCATTTAAAACAGATTTTGATTTTGCTTATCTACAGCCAAAGTTCTTGGCCTCTGGTGCACAACCAAACCATGTGTAGAAAAGTATTCAGCTCCGAATGAGATTACTAACATCTGTTGCTACACACATTTAATCTTCAAACACCATCAACAACAACAAAAATCAGGCAGTTCACAATGCAGAAGTGGAGAAACATAGGCACTGTGAGAGCAAGCTTCAGTTCCTCTGAATTGCTGCTGTGCTTTGTGCACGCAGTGGTCCTTTCCTCGCAGCTACAGTAGCCTGCCCTCCAAGGTCTCTGAGAATTGCACCAAGAGAGGGAAAAAAACCTGCTTCCTGAGAAGAGCATCCCAAAAGTCAGCTGCTTCCCACCCATCCTGTTCCCTGGACAGATGGGTTCAAAGCAGGTGTCAAAGGGTGCTAAATGAGAGAGGTACTGAAGTGGTCAAAAGTGTTTATTAATATAATCTCTGATATGCAGAGATTAGCCTGACCTTTATAGTAATATTAGCTCGTAATAATTTTGGTTGCTCCTGATAAGCCTCCAAATGCAATTTTGAATCTCCTCTTCTTCATGGTATTCCTGAGAGAGAAAATATAATCACAATTTTCCAACTGTCCTGAAGAACAGGAATGATCAGCCATCCCTTCAGGTGCTTTTTGCATTTGTCACTGAGATACATTTTGACAAATTTGTGGTTTTTCTTCCTCCTCTGTTCCTCAGAGCTCTGGTATCTCCCGGATCAGGAGCTAAGCAAGTTATTTGTGCTTTACACAACCTTTCAAAATACTTGGGCTCCACCTTGGAGCTTTTTCAGAAAGCTTGTGAAAAACCCTGCTTCTAGATAGATGTATTTTTTTCTCTTTGTAAATGGCAGATGTTCTTGGCTTACTCACAGCCACTGTCCATGGAGTCTGATAACCTCAGCCATCTGAATCACACGTGTATGTAGTCATGAATTCTTGATAATGTTGCTGTAGCCTCACATACTCTCTTTACTTATTTTCTTAATCATAAGAATTCTCCCATCATTCACTGAGTGCTCTCTCAGCCATGTATTTTCTGTGCTTCACTGATATGTGTCTTGAAGCTATGCTGTTATTTTAAATATGAGGAAAAATACTGTAGCAGTGATAATGGGAATAATACAAGAGACTGATGAAATAAAGTAAATTAAAGTTTAATGCTAGCAGTGGAAGTTAGTTATGACATCTTAGTTATATTGTTCTGTCTTCTGGAGCTGTAGTTCAGAGTACTTGAGGAAGGAAATGTTTATTGGATTTTGTTGTGTAACGTTGTTGTTGTAAATGTACCTGCTGGTCTGGTGCTATTATGTTCCCCATCTTCTTGACTGCTCTGAGTTTTCATTGACTCATAGATTTCACAGAAAGTTCATTGTAGTCTTGTGCAGACTGAGAGCCTGTTCCTTTAACTGAAAATTCAGGTCTCATGTCCTTTCCAGGAGCTGCGGTTAATGAACCTGCACCAAGGTTTCTTACGTGATCTATGTTTGGTACTCCTGGTTATACCCTAGCATTCCTTGCAGTGAAACAGATGTTTGTCATATGGTCCTAAACATATACATCGGCCCGGTCTTTCCAAGCGATTTGTGTGCCAAAGAATTCAATTATGACTCTGAATGGGCTTGGGCTATAACTCTGTGAGGTGAGCTTATTTAACAGAAATTCTAGAGTGTTTGGCGTGTTATGTTTACCAGGGTGAGGTGAACAGGAATGAAATGCAGTGCTGGAAAGAGGACTGCCATGCAGATGACTCACTGCAATCAAACACTTTGAGAAAATACGGTCTCTAAATGTTATGTCTACAACTAATTAACTGCATTTATTGTAAGACCTATAGAAATACAGTAACTGTGAAGTTTAGGGAAAATTAAATTAGGTTTTCAAACAAATGCCAGGCTGCCTAGTGTTCTTTTTTGGAAAAAAAACAGCAATCTCTTTGCCAAGTAAACTGAAATATTCTAAAATGCAAATCTTGATGTGTTTCAACTAGTAAATTCAATCGCTGAATGCAAACTTTGTTTTCAGAAATTGAAATGTTGAAATCGTCCAGATTTCAAACCAAAAAGTAGGATCATGTATACAGTCTTTATTTAATCAGTAGCTTTGACATTTTTACATTAATTCTTTTGTCCAGATATTGTATTTTCTTCCATTGAAATATGTCCAATTTACACACAGTATACTCACACTCAAATAGACACACTTGCAGTAAAGCTGGCAGATTTAGTTCCAGGTGGGACTATATATGTATATACATATGTGCCATATAGTAAGGGGTTTTTTTCCCCTTTTTTGTTACTAATACCTCAAAATTGTTTGTATGTACTTGTAGAAGAGTTGATATCACTAGAGATGTGGCAGTATATATGCTCTTTATTATAAGGGAGGGCAGGACAAGGTTCATTAATCAAATTCCTGAATGAAAATATTGGGATCTTCAGTGCAGTGGGTACCTGGTCAGTAAATAAAATTAAGTGATGCCTCATGCTGATAGAATAGGNAACAAGAAGTTAGAAGAGTTATTTCGTGTGTTTTTTTGTTATCGAGCACTAGTCTGGCCCTCTTTTTTTTTTTTTTTTCTTTTTCTCATCAAGATAATGGTACCTCCTCTTGGCAAGTGAAAGCTTGCTCTGTGAGACCCTGTGTCCATGTGTTAGTTGGAGAGCAGCCCAGGAAAGCGTGGCACTGCTAGCCAGCCAGTGTGACGGTGCGGACATATGAAGAGGAAAGGACATCTTTCTTCAGCCTGGTCAGGAGGGTGCTAGCGCAGTTCACAGGGAGCTCCGTCCAGCACCTTCTGGCTCCAGACTAGAGGAATGGTGTGCAGGAGCCAAGACAGGGAAGCCCTGAGGAAGGGCTTTGGCCAAAACTGTAGAACTCAAATCTTGGTCTGAAAAGAGCATTTTGCTGACCAAATTTGGATTGTCACCAATTGGTTTTATTTAATGAGACCCTGTGGAAAGCAGGACCTTACGCTATAAACTTCCAAAAGGGGGAGCAGAAAGTTTTGGTCTGTGATTAACCAACTAGAATAATCAGTTGTGTGTGAGACACTTTGGGGGATAGCTGTGGTTCCGTTTGTGGAAAAAATTAGGTGTCATTTCGCTTTTTTAGGGATGTAAGTTTGTAACTAATTTTTGTCTCTCCTTACCAGCATAACGGTTTGAATGTTAATTTAATTTTGCAGAATATCATTTATGTAAATGTAATTAGAAGAGAAACATGATCAGGAGATGCACAGCACCAAAGAAAATTTATTACTCCGAGGGGTATTGCTCTAATCATTCAACTGCAATATTGAGTTTCCCCAGATTTAATCTAAAAGCAATAAATTACAAAAGGCTAATGTCCTGCCCAACAAAAAGCTGTCATGAACCCAAGTTTCTGTGGGGAAAAAATTCAACTTCATTTCAGCAACAGGCTCTCCTCGTTTACACATTCCTTTTATGATTCCAGTCAAGTCAAAGTAAAATGAATACAAATGTGAGAGTTCGAACACTTTCCTGAATATGTATGTGTGGCTGTTGGTGATTGTAATAATCAGCAATCCAAGGCGCTGGGACTCTGTTATCTTGAGCAGAATTAGGAATGCAGTCCCGCAAAGATACAACTGCAGATTCTTCTCCCCACCTTCGCATGACCCTGTGATTTAAGGGAAGGCAAACTCAAGTCTGATTAATTCCAGTGTCCATATGAAAGTCTCTTGCTAATGTGCCGCCGCTTTTGTTCTCCTGCTGACAAAATGAATGAGAAGAAATGAGCTGTCCTTTGCCTGTGTCAGTGACTGTAACTTGTGTAGTCCATGGGAAGCACTGTCTGGGAGGGGACATTGCCCTGCTGACACTGCTGGTCTGCATTTACTAAAGGGACACTTTTAGAAAGTGAAATGAAAAACAAATGGATAATCAAATAATGTTTTGGGGTTACTTCTCAAAGCCCTTGAATTGAATAGCAGTTCTTCCATTCAAGGAGCATCTGTCCACTTGGTAAAACCTGCAATGAAAATTTGTCAATGAATAAACAACAGCTAGGCAAAAAAGAATTGATAAACGCGTGCCTAATGTGTATGCTAAAACGCTGTTAAATGTTGGGGTTTTGTGGTGAAATTTAGTATGAAGGCTGATGCCAGCATTACACTTCTCTAAGAAGGGGAATAATTAGTAGAGGAAATAGGTTTCTTATGTTTTATTTAGCCAAATTCATCTCTGGTTTAACTCCACTGTAGCCTGCATTACATTTATTCTTATTTCCCAGTGTTTCTCTGCACAGTTCTTTATACCATGACCTTTAATTCACTGTGATTGTCTTTTATTTTAGGTAGGGGCCATAGTTCCTCTCTCAATTTGTTAGTATCAATTATGTTGTTGTAAGCCCGGGTTTCTTGGCTCGCAAAATGAAACCCATCGGATCTGCAACAAGTTTTTACAAAGTGCAAACTGGCAGGTTTACAGATTCCCACAGCTGTACGTGGGACATGAGGAGACGCGCAGGGCTGCAGCCTCAAAGGCACGGAGAAACAGAGCTGTGAGAGGACCGGGAAAAAATGCAAGGGACGGAGAAAAACGATGTTGTTAGAAGCAGGAGAGGAGGGGCTCAACATGTGGATTACTCATGGCCTTGAGAGAGAAAGAATGAGTCTTAGGAGGATGGCTGAACACACTAAATAGCAGTCTGGAGAATGAGAGAAAGTGACTGGGACATATAAACAAGCTGGTGAGGCTCAGGTTGTGCTGCTGACCAACAAAGTAAAGCCAATTATGAAAACAATTATTGAATTCAAATCAGGATCTTCCTCCTTATACCATCCAAGCTCTGGAGATAAGATCCAGGAGCTCCTTGTGAATGATTTTGGCTGAGATCAGGGGTCCCATGCTGTGATGGCGCTGCTGGGGCAGGGAGGCAGCTTTCTCCTCCTCCTCCTGCCTCTTGTATGTGTTGCAGAGGTAAGTTCCTGCACTGGGAACTCTTCTCATAGGGCTGCTTCCACATGGCGGGCACCCCAACTTCTGCTTCAGTTCAGCCAAACCAAAGATAAACTGAAAGGAAGAAAAGATGATTGAAGAGATTTGTAACAACAGACATACCACAGCAGCTTTTGGCCAGTGGGGTAGTAATGTAAAGCTGTTAGTTCTCCACCCGCAGGTATTCTGGGAGGTACAAATGTGTGCAAGAGAACATAGGACAAACTGCTGCGGGCATGTTTAATTAATAGTGAACACGCACAGTACTAATCATCTCATCCTTGATCATATGTAAGTGCAGCTCAGATCATGACAACCTGAACAGTGAGTTGCAAGCCCCTACTATAAGGTTGCATGGCGAAACTCTCCCAGCTGAGGCTAGTTTTGTGGCTTTTTGCAGGCAAACGAGTAGAGAATGAAAAAAACGCAGAGCAACAGTGGAAAAGGTCTTACCTTAGTAATCTGTAGTATACAGGGATTGCAAGATGTAATGCTAAGAGACCTGAAATGTATTTTTTCTTTCACGAGATGTAATTGATCTAATTGTGAAATAAAGATTTTTTTTTCTCTTTCTTTTTGCGTATTGGAAGAAGGGGAATCCTGCATCATCGAAAATGTTTTCTGCCCCAAATGAAGACAACTGTTCTAAAATTCCTTAAGATGCATATATGAAGATTTTATTAGTCAAAGAAGTCTTCCAATATCATCATCATCTTTTATTACAGTTCCTGTGTTTTTCATTCCAATGAGATTTATAATTACAAACTGGTAATTAAAGAGGCTCCACTCTGTAATTCCATAGGAATTCCACTGTGATCTGACATTAATTAACAACCAATTATAAATTATGATATAACTTTAAAAAAAAACCACCAGTGTCTGGGTGCCTTCTTTCAGTTACAATGAAATGTTAGAAGGAATTTTGCTTTTGTAAGCTGGAGCCTTGCTGCAGATTGATTGGTACTACCATGTGCTATGGGTGTGTTTCCATGATGCAGCAACTACATTGATGGGCAGGTTCAACCTACTAAGGTTTTGAAAGAATTTTTATGGTCATCTTTCTTGTAGAGGCGTCTGTCTCACAGGATTTTAACCGTCTGTCATGTCAACGAACGTGCACATTTTAATGCTTAGATTTTTATCTGACTTGTTATGTAAATTGAGAGTGATAATGATGCATTGCTTGTATGACTGGTGCGAGCTCTCTCTGGTAATTATAGCCAATCAGGAAAAAGAGAAAAATAGTTACTGGCTCCAGTGAGAATGTCTGTGAGATAGAGAAGATGTGATTGGAGGTTAAGGGGATAAACTTTCAAAATTGTGGCGTTGTTTGGCCATCTGCATTAAAGATCTGATATCTGATGGAATTTGTATGTCCCCAAAATCTGACAGGTAGAATGCTACCTAGAGATGTGTGGGTAATAAAACAGCTGGGTACACATGGATAATCAATACTTAACATCTCTCTTTCCTTTTTTTCTCCTTTTCTTTATTGCTTTTACTGTTTTTATTTTACTTCTTTATTTCTGTGAACTCAGGTCAGTAGTCATCATTAAGCTTGTTGGAAAAATGGGGGAAGTGGAATAATACCAAAATTCATTGCTTACAAAACCATGTAGAGAATAAGAGACATAAAAAGAGACAACATATTCTATTTGCATGGATGAAATGATGAGGTAAGTTTTCAAAGCCTTGCCCTGCAGATTAATTTCCTTTTCCATTATAGGCTAATGAAAATTATGTGTGTGTTCCGGAGTATTTCTTAGCACGGTCCTCCCTTGCCTCTTTGCAGTTCTTCCCTGGGACCTTCCACAACTCCTTTGATCAAACCTGCAAGACCTCTCCCATGAAGTGCAGCTTCTGATCTCATCAAAGTTAGTCTGGGTAATGCAGTGAAGAGAAGTGTGGCCCTTTTAGTCATCTCCACATCCCGTTTTCATTATAGAGCAACACTGGTCTGAGCTCAAAGTTGTTCAGGAAAGTAATGGTGTGGCCTATTTAGCAACCAACTTTTGATGTCTTTGGAGTTGTCACTGTTTCTCAGGGTTGGTGTGGTTGCATGGATGTACCTCATTTATCTTTCTATTGTAATTTTTTGACATTTTACAATAGGGGAAATCTGTGGGAGCAGTCCTCTTCAAACTCAGACAGATCCAACGATCTTGACCAAGAGATAGTCTTCCCTGTTGCTTTCTCCTTCATTAATGTGAATGTACCTTTTCTCCTGTAAAACAGATCTCATCCTGTTATGTTGCATCTAACTTGTTATCAGGGCATCTCTGAACAGCTTTGCCAGTTAGCCAGAGGTGTCACTGACAGCAAGGAACGAAATGCAGCTGTGATGTAGGAAAATGTTATAAACCTGCTAGATCGGATCAGCAGCAGCAGTGATCAGCCTACTCCTATTGGACCCAGGGAGTATACATGAACTAAACTTGCTGGTTTTACTTGTAACTATCCCTAGAAGGGATTAAGTTCTTAAGATCTGGCTACATGCATTTCAGATATTAATATGTTCTTTTGGTTCTGTGCCTGAATAAGATTTAGAGGAATTTGGAGAACAGCTGGATGCTAAAGCTTTAGGAGATCCAGCGTCAAAGCAGGGTTCATAGTAACCAACATCCTGTCAGCAAATCCCAAAGTTCTATATTTAACCTACTATTAAAATTATGCTTTGTTATTTTTGTCTACCTTCAACTCAAAAGTTTTGTTTCTGTAAGACTGCAGAACAAGGCAAGCTTAGTTAAGGTTATAAAATTTATCTTACTGCTTTCGTTTTAGCTCACTGTTGAACTGATGGCAGCTGAAAGGGCAAATGAGAAAGATAGGTATTATGTTTCAAGGGGAGAGATAGAGAAGTCTAAACTGCATCCAAAGTATATTTTACTCTTAATAATGAGAACTGGATGAACAGCCTTTAAAAAAATATGAACCTGCCCCAACTACATTGGTTCAGAACTAACTGATCTAATGCAGTTTTCCAAAGAATAATTGATATTATATAACCATAACTGGCAGTTTATGTCATGAAAGTGACACTTGACACTTTCCTGCTAACCAGTTTAACATCATCAATTAAGACATCACTTGTGTAATGACATTTTAGTAACCAGTTTAATATCATAAATTATGACATCACCTTTTTTATGGCATCAGGGTTGAATAAAAGGTTTTCTTTAGAAAGGAGAAAAAAGAAAAAAATGGGAGGAAACTTTAACATTGCCCCTCATTTTGTCCTTATAAAAGGTACATATGTTCTAGCCCTCTGGTCACTGTCCTTATTAGGGACAATCTGGGAACTGAAAAGCTACAAAGAAGGGTGAAATAAAAAATTGAAAAGAAACTGCTTCAGGTTAGCCCAGACAACTTCCCAGTAGACAGTAGTGTCTTTTGCATAACACCAATGGAAATCATCCAGAAATGGAGAAGGAAGTGTGGGCATGCTCATGGAACCTGATGAACTCAATTATAGCACAGTAATATTTACCGAGATGTGGTGTGAAAGTTCAAGATTGCGTCATTACACACCAGTCAGTGTTCTTTTTCTTCATGGTTAGTGGCTTTAAAATAATTCTTTATATCTTATTTTTCACTGCATGGTCAAATTTGGGTGCTGGAGTCTGGTATTTTACATCTCACTCTTGTGGGCACTGGATTTTGTCATGACTCCTGGTGATTTGCATCCTGACTTGGCAAATGGCTCCATTTATTTGTATATGTTTGCCTCATGGAACCAGGCAGGAGCCAGACATGAATTGAGTTCAGAGGATTCTCAGTTAAACAAAGGTCTCTATGAATGTGTGTCTTTGTAGGGTTAACTGCACCAAGTCAAATATTTTAAGTATACTTCAGAGCTGGCTTTCTAAAGGCACATAGCATCAGCTTCCCTTTTTTTCCTACCAAGGTCAATAAAAGTGTTATCAGTGATGACAGCCACAAACAGAACAAGTCATAATCAAGCATTTTCAAAAGTCTTCCTGCATCTTTTTTCTCTTGAAACTGAATCATTACCATATTAAGTTGCGCTGAACTCCACTGGGACTCTGCCCTGAGATAATGCCCTGCGTATTCCAGCGGTTGTGCAGAAACTTAACCTAGTACATGCAGATGGTCCCTGTGAATTCATGTGCTTCTCCCATGGTTTGCCTTCATATTAGGTCCTTGGTTTGCTAAGTGGGGAAAGAATCCTACACAGAAAGTCAAATTCACATTGTGAAAACTGAACAACTTGTATTTTGACTGGGGCACAAGCATTTCCCTGAGTAATCCTGAATAGTTTCCCTTGCTAATTCCCAGACTGTAAATCAAGGATATGACAAATGGGTGCCACGTGCCACCTGGGCAACTGTTCTGTCCTCGATCAAGTGTCCAGCGCTCAAGAGGTGCCCAAATACTGGCAAGAAGATAAGTCAGTAAGTATGGTAACACTTCTTAAATTACAGACAAAATTTTAAGCAAATCCATGTAAATTGTCAGTGCATATCTTAGTGGTCTCCTGAGGATGCCATGATTTACCTATTCTCTTTTCTCAACATTTTTTCAAAAGTTTTTTTCCCCCATGAATATTTATGTCGATGCCTCGTTTCCTGACTGAATTTCCACTCTGCTGGAATTATGCTTCCCCATAGTGCACCCAGGAAAGGTGAACCGTTAGAGGTGAGAAAAAGAGATTCTGTGACCTTTAGGAAATAGCAAGTGGCACTAGATAAAACCTACTCTGTGAGGGGGTTACTTATGGATTGGTTGGACGTAATTACCAAAAAATTATTATCTCTCTGAAACAATTAACTTCTGGTAGATCAGAGTCCAAATCTCCAGAAGCTCTGAACTTTTGCAAATTCTTTGCCCATTGCCACTCTTAGGCGATGAGTAATTTTTAAAATGGGTGTGAGTGATAGATACCACGTATTTTAGCTATGAGTATGGACTTATTTACAGCTGGCATTTTTTTTTAAAGTGAGTTGTAAATGTTAAGGTGCTAGACTCAATGCTTATGAATGTGTTTCCTTGGTGATAAAGCTTTCACTAAGCGCATTACCTATCTGTGCTATCTTATATGCAGACAAGAGATGATTCACACTGTATGTTATAGGTATTGTGCTTTAAAATTGAATTCTCTATTGACTTATGGCTGAGAAACATAAAAATCAAATCCACAGCTGTTTCTTCTTGAAAGTGAAGTTTTGGCAAAAGCAGTGAAGGCTTTAATGCGTTACAAAAGTGCATTTTTTAAAGTTGTTTCGCTTCCTATTTTCTCTCTACAAAACTCCCTGAAATTAGGAGTGCTCTTGTGTTTCATCTTGCAGTTTCAGCAGAACCTAGCCTTGATTTTGCATGCCTTGCTACTGCCTATTAAATGCAAAGAAGATGTTAGTTCATGGGGGTACACAGATTAAATAAACAAATACATAGAATGAAATCTTTCTGGCACAAAGAAGCAATTTATCTAATGATGAAGCAGTTGTGGTTGGAAATCTCTTCGGTGGAGAAATAGAAATGGCTTTGGAAAATGTGAGGTGAGGCAGAAAGACTGAGCAAAACCCTCCTTGCCCTGACAAATAATGTCACTTACATTAGAGTGAGAATTCCTTGGCCCAGTTGAACTCAGTGGGAGTCTTACCATTCATTCCACTTAACTTTCCTTTGTTAGTAAAATAAGGGAGAGCTGGTCCGTGTGATGTCTGTGAGTAGTTAGTGCATCTCTGCTTTACTCTGGCCTCCTATGAAAGGGTGATCTTGCTTTTGATCAGCTCCAGCACTCAGGAGCTTACAGGGGTTGCAACACAGAAAAACAGGTAGATGCAAAAGATACAAAGTGAAAGGAGGCTTTCTACTAGTGAGACACTGCTGATCACAAAAAGACATCATCTGAGCACACATTACACATTAGGGTTTGAGAACTATAAACGGCATAGGGTTATGTGCATTAATTGCATCATAAAGTAGAGGGGCCCCAAAGGAGGTCTGGTCTCAGCTGTGCTATGACTGGGACAAACAATTAATGAGACATCCTGCAATCTCATTAGGCAGAACAGAAGTAGAGAGTATTAATTGC